>OZ035831.1:42199728-42227228 GCA_964034765.1 Knipowitschia caucasica
ATCAAAATGACTTCAGGGAATTGTGATCAGTGAAACGTTGTTTGAGCAGCGGAGCGGCAAAATGGAAAGTTTTTTTCTGCCGTTTTTGACAACATTAATTTTTTTCCCGTTTGCACATACAAAGTCTGATTTGCATCAAACTTGAACCCATTGTTCAACTCCAGGGTTTAGGTCAGGTGAAAGTGAAATATTTTAAATTGGCCCATTAGCGCCCCCTACAGACTGAGTCAAAGTTGACATGGGGAGCCAAACCAGCTCTACTTATCATATTCATTACAATTTGACTAACAATCAAACAAATCAACAAATCATCACACGGCGGCGCCACCTCCTTTGAGCGGTGCTGCGTGGTACGGTGTGGTGCGGCGTAGTGCGGGGCAGTGTGCGGGGCGTTGTGGAGCGGCGCGTTGCGGCTTGGTGCGGGGCGGCGTGATGCGGGACGGCGTGGTGCAGGGCGGCGTGGTGCGGGGTGGCTTGGTGCGGGGGGTGTGCGCGGTGTGGGGAGTCGCGCGGTGCGGCGAGGGCCGTTCGACGCCGCTTGCGGCTTTAATTTATTTCTTTCTTTCTTTTTTCTTCTGCACTTTGAGCCTTAATTTGACCCCCTGAACATGCATGAAAAGTTGTTAATTTTGGCCCAAAAATCAGACCTGGCGAAAAATTTGATATTTTGGTGTTTATTTTTATGGGACTCAAAAAATGCCAGAACAGCGCCACCTACAACAGCCAAAATAATACCCCTATGGGACTTTTTGGAGGTCAAGTTTGTCGTAGAAACATGAGATTTGGTACACATGTTCCTTGAGTCAAGACATGAAAAAAATATTATTATGGCTCCGCCCTCTGACAAACAGGAAGCCCATAAATTTCACTGCAAAATGGAAAAATGAACAGCAAAAGTTTTCATACATGTCGGTTGGAAAGCGACTCCTCCTCGGCCGTTTCACCGATTCGCCTCAAAATCGCTCCACATCATCTCAACACATGTACCTTCAAAATGACCTCAGGGATTTTTGATCAGTGAAACATTGTTTGAGCAGCGGAGCGGCAAAATGTGACCTTTTTTTGGCCGTTTTTGACAACATTAAATTTGCTCCCGTTTGCACAAACAAAGTCTGATTTGCACAAAACTTTAATACATTGTTCAACTTTAGGGTCTAGGTCATTTGAAAGTTAAATGATTCACATTGACACATTAGCGCCCCCTACAGACTATTTCAAAGTTTTAGATGGGCATTTTCAAATTTAGTTTTTTCAAAATGTTTGAAATTTTGCACATAAATCTGTTTTGCACTCTTGATTCAAAAAGTCAATAGGGTCCAAGGCTTATTTTTTACCCTGTTGCCGTGGCGACGACAAACGCTCCAGATTCATTGCAAATGTACACCTCACACAAACATCAAACTAGCCTCGGCCGTTTCACCTATTCGCCTCAAAATCGCTCCACATCATCTCAACACATGTACCGTCAAAATGACCTCAGGGATTTATGATCAGTGAAACGTTGTTTGAGCAGCGGAG
The DNA here is from genome assembly GCA_964034765.1 of Knipowitschia caucasica. Taxonomy (NCBI): domain Eukaryota; kingdom Metazoa; phylum Chordata; class Actinopteri; order Gobiiformes; family Gobiidae; genus Knipowitschia; species Knipowitschia caucasica. The sequence continues at coordinate 42,201,247 of OZ035831.1, forward strand.
CGGCAAATAGTGGCGTATTTTTTTTCAGTTTTTGACAATAGAAAAATGGCTTCCGTTTGGACAAACAAAGTCTGATTTGCACAAAACTTAAATCCATGGTTCAACTCTTGGGTCTAGGTCATTTGAAAGTTAAAATTTTGAAATTGGCTCTATAGCGCCACCTACAACAGCCGATTTAAAAATGCCTATGGGAGGGGTTCGAGGTCAAAATTGTCATAGAACCATGTAATTTGGAACACATGTTCCTCAAGTCAAGACATTGAACTTGTTTTATTATGGCTAAGCCCTCTGACAAACAGAAAGCCCATAAATTTCACTGCAAAATGGAAAAATGAAAAATAATCATTTTCATACATGTCGGTTGGAAAGCGACTCCTCCTCGGCCGTTTCACCGATTGGCCTCAAAATTGTTCCAAATCATCTCAACACATTTACCTTCAAAATGACTTCAGGGAATTTTGATCAGTGAAACGTTGTTTGAGCAGCGAAGCGGCAAAATGTGAGGGTTTTTTTGGCCGTTTTTGACAACATTAATTTTTTCCCGTTTGCACAAACAAAGTCTGATTTGCATTAAACTTGAATCCATTGTTCAACTCCAGGGTTTAGGTCAGGTGAAAGTGAAATATTTGAAATTGGCCCATTAGCGCCCCCTAAAGACTGAGCCAAAGTTTACATCGGGAGCCAAACCAGCTCTACTTATCATATTCATTCAAATTTGACTAACAATCTTCTATGACTACGGGAACAAATCATCACACGGCGGCGCCACCTCCTTTGAGCGGTGCTGCGTGGTACGGTGTGGTGCGGCGTAGTGCGGGGCGTTGTGGAGCGGCGCGTTGCGGCTTGGTACGGGACGGCGTGGTGCGGGACGGCGTGGTGCGGGACGGCGTGGTGCGGGACGGCGTGGTGCGGGACGGCGTGGTGCAGGGCGGCGTGGTGCGGGGAGTGCGCGCGGTGCAGGGAGTCGCGCGGTGCGGCGAGGGCCGTTCGACGCCGCTTGCGGCTTTAATTAGGCCCGAGCCCCGAACGGGGAAAGGGCCTATTGTTTTTGCTCGAGAGATGTCAAATTCTGCACTTTGAGCCTTAATTTCACCCCCTGAACATGCATGAAAAGTTGTAAAATTTTGACCAAACATCAGACCTGGTGAAAAATTTGATATTTTGGTGTTTATTTTTATGGGACTCAAAAAATGCCAGAACAGCGCCACCTACAACAGCCAATGGGAGTTTCAGAGGTCAAGTTTGTCGTAGAGCCATGAAATTCGGTACACATGTTCCTCAAGTCAAGATACGACCGAAATGTTATCATGGCTCCGCCCTCTGACAAACAGGAGGCCCATAAATTTCACTGCAAAATGGAAAAATGAACAGCAAAAGTTTTCATACATGTCGGTTGGAAAGCGACTCCTCCTCGGCCGTTTCACCGATTGGCCTCCATATCACTCCACATTGTCTAAACACATGTACCATCAAAATGACCTCAGGGATTTTTGATCAGTGAAACGTTGTTTGAGCAGCGGAGCGGCAAAATGTGAGTGTTTATTGGCCGTTTTTCACAACCTTCTATTTGCTCCCGTTTACACATACAAATTCCGATTTGCACAAAACTTGAATCCATGGTTCAACTCTAGGGTCTAGGTCATTTGAAAGTGAAATAATTGAACTTGGCTCATTAACGCCCCCTACAGACTATTTCAGAGTTTTTAGTATGAAAAACTCTGAAAACTTTGACTCCATCTGTAGGGGCACTAATGAGCCAAGTTCTTTTATTTCACTTTTAATTGACCTAGACCCTAGAGTTAAACAATGTATTAAAGTTTTGTGCAAATCAGACTTTGTATGTGCAAACGGGAGCAAATTTAATATTGTCCAAAACGGCCAAAAAAAGGTCACAATTTGCAGCTCCCCTGTTCGAACAACGTTTCACTGATGAAAAATCGCCGAAGTCATTTTCAAGGTACATGTGTTGAGATGATGTGGAGCGATTTTGAGGCGAATCGGTGAAACGGCCGAGGAGGAGTCGCTTTCCAACCGACATGTATGAAAATGATTGCTGTTCATTTTTCCATTTTGCAGTGAAATTTATGGGCTTCCTGTATGTCAGAGGGCGGGGCCATAATAACATTTTTTTCATGTCTTGACTTGAGGAACATGTGTACCGAATTTCATGGCTCTACGACAAACTTGACCTCCGAAAAATCCCATGGGGGTTATTATTAGGCCCGAGCCCCGAACGGGGAAAGGGCCTATTGTTTTTGCTCGAGAGATGTCAAATTCTGCACTTTGAGCCTTAATTTCACCCCCTGAACATGCATGAAAAGTTGTAAAATTTTGACCAAACATCAGACCTGGTGAAAAATTTGATATTTTGGTGTTTATTTTTATGGGACTCCAAAAAATGCCAGAACAGCGCCACCTACAACAGCCAATGGGAGTTTCAGAGGTCAAGTTTGTCGTAGAGCCATGAAATTCGGTACACATGTTCCTCAAGTCAAGATACGACCGAAATGTTATCATGGCTCCGCCCTCTGACAAACAGGAGGCCCATAAATTTCACTGCAAAATGGAAAAATGAACAGCAAAAGTTTTCATACATGTCGGTTGGAAAGCGACTCCTCCTCGGCCGTTTCACCGATTGGCCTCCATATCACTCCACATTGTCTAAACACATGTACCATCAAAATGACCTCAGGGATTTTTGATCAGTGAAACGTTGTTTGAGCAGCGGAGCGGCAAAATGTGAGTGTTTATTGGCCGTTTTTCACAACCTTCTATTTGCTCCCGTTTACACATACAAATTCCGATTTGCACAAAACTTGAATCCATGGTTCAACTCTAGGGTCTAGGTCATTTGAAAGTGAAATAATTGAACTTGGCTCATTAACGCCCCCTACAGACTATTTCAGAGTTTTTAGTATGAAAAACTCTGAAAACTTTGACTCCATCTGTAGGGGCACTAATGAGCCAAGTTCTTTTATTTCACTTTTAATTGACCTAGACCCTAGAGTTAAACAATGTATTAAAGTTTTGTGCAAATCAGACTTTGTATGTGCAAACGGGAGCAAATTTAATATTGTCCAAAACGGCCAAAAAAAGGTCACAATTTGCAGCTCCCCTGTTCGAACAACGTTTCACTGATGAAAAATCGCCGAAGTCATTTTCAAGGTACATGTGTTGAGATGATGTGGAGCGATTTTGAGGCGAATCGGTGAAACGGCCGAGGAGGAGTCGCTTTCCAACCGACATGTATGAAAATGATTGCTGTTCATTTTTCCATTTTGCAGTGAAATTTATGGGCTTCCTGTATATGTTCAGAGGGCGGGGCCATAATAACATTTTTTTCATGTCTTGACTTGAGGAACATGTGTACCGAATTTCATGGCTCTACGACAAACTTGACCTCCGAAAAATCCCATGGGGGTTATTATTAGGCCCGAGCCCCGAACGGGGAAAAAAGACCAATGCTAGCTGCTGCAGGTGGTGTGTTGCTATGGTAACACTTCCTCTTCTCTGGTGGGAATTCGAGCTGAATGTTTTCTGTGACTTGATTTAGGTCTATACAAGAATAAACTGTACTGTAATAACCCCAAGTAACAGAACGTTTTAGGTTGATATAATATAATTTAATAATGGTTAAGAAACAAACGAGAATTTAATGAAATAAACAACATGAATGTTGTTTAAAACGTTTTTATGTCAATTTGAGAACATTCTGAACAAGATTTGATAAAGTGGGATGAAGACATTTAGTTTTATTGTTGTTACTGTTGCTGTAATTTCTCCTTTAAAGGGAGATATCTATTTTTTTAAAACAAGATCATTTTCTCGTCTTGATGGAAAATGTGGTTTTAAGGTTCAGTCACAATGAGCTCAAATTAACAATAAATAAGTAAGATAATTAAGATTCAGATTAAGACGTGCAGGAAACCAAAGAATGTACATAAAATGAGTAAATGTGCTTCCAAAAAGAAAAGCCGTCAAAATGACTGCTCTGGGAGTACCTCCATGTCTAAGGTGAAGTCCATGTGGGACAGGACCAGCAGCAGCGACATGAACGGCTCTGAAACACACACAGGAGTTAGAGACTGAAGCAGAGACTGAAGCAGAGACTGAAGCAGAGACTGAGGCAGAGACTGAAGCAGAGACTGAGGCAGAGACTGAAGCAGAGACTGAAGCAGAGACTGAAGCAGACTGAAGCAGAGACTGAAGCAGAGACTGAAGCAGAGACTGAAGCAGAGACTGAGGCAGAGACTGAAGCAGAGACTGAAGCAGAGACTGAAGCAGAGACTGAAGCAGAGACTGAAGCAGAGACTGAGGCAGAGACTGAGGCAGAGACTGAGGCAGAGACTGAAGTAGAGACTGAGGCAGAGACTGAAGTAGAGACTGAAGCAGAGACTGAGGCAGAGACTGAAGCAGAGACTGAAGCAGAGAATGAAGCAGACTGAAGCAGAGACTGAAGCAGAGACTGAAGCAGAGACTGAAGCAGAGACTGAGGCAGAGACTGAGGCAGAGACTGAAGTAGAGACTGAGGCAGAGACTGAGGCAGAGACTGAAGCAGAGACTGAAGCAGAGACTGAAGCAGAGACTGAAGCAGAGACTGAAGCAGAGACTGAGGCAGAGACTGAAGCAGAGACTGAAGCAGAGACTGAAGCAGAGACTGAAGCAGAGACTGAAGCAGACTGAAGCAGAGACTGAAGCAGAGACTGAAGCAGAGACTGAAGCAGAGACTGAGGCAGAGACTGAAGCAGCAGAGACTGAAGCAGAGACTGAAGCAGATACTGAAGCAGAGACTGAAGCAGAGACTGAAGCAGAGACTGAGAGCAGAGACTGAAGCAGAGACTGAAGCAGAGACTGAAGCAGAGACTGAAGCAGAGACTGAAGCAGAGACTGAGCAGAGACTGAAGCAGAGACTGAAGCAGAGACTGAAGCAGAGACTGAAGCAGAGACTGAGCAGAGACTGAAGCAGAGACTGAAGCAGAGACTGAAGCAGAGACTGAAGCAGACTGAAGCAGACTGAAGCAGAGACTGAAGCAGAGACTGAAGCAGAGACTGAAGCAGAGACTGAGCAGAGACTGAAGCAGCAGAGACTGAAGCAGAGACTGAAGCAGAGACTGAAGCAGAGACTGAAGCAGAGACTGAGGCAGAGACTGACAGCAGAGACTGAAGCAGAGACTGAAGCAGAGACTGAAGCAGAGACTGAAGCAGAGACTGAAGCAGAGACTGAGCAGAGACTGAGCAGAGACTGAAGCAGAGACTGAAGCAGAGACTGAAGCAGAGACTGAAGCAGAGACTGAAGCAGAGACTGAAGCAGAGACTGAAGCAGAGACTGAAGCAGAGACTGAAGCAGAGACTGAGCAGAGACTGAGCAGAGACTGAAGCAGAGACTGAGACTGAAGCAGAGACTGAAGCAGAGACTGAAGCAGAGACTGAAGCAGAGACTGAGCAGAGACTGAAGCAGAGACTGAAGCAGAGACTGAAGCAGAGACTGAAGCAGAGACTGAGGCAGAGACTGAAGCAGAGACTGAGCAGAGACTGAGCAGAGACTGAAGCAGAGACTGAAGCAGAGACTGAAGCAGAGACTGAAGCAGAGACTGAAGCAGAGACTGAAGCAGAGACTGAAGCAGAGACTGAGGCAGAGACTGAAGCAGAGACTGAAGCAGAGACTGAGCAGAGACTGAGCAGAGACTGAGGCAGAGACTGAAGCAGAGACTGAAGCAGAGACTGAGCAGCAGAGACTGAAGCAGAGACTGAAGCAGAGACTGAAGCAGAGACTGAAGCAGAGACTGAAGCAGAGACTGAGCAGAGACTGAAGCAGAGACTGAGCAGAGACTGAGCAGAGACTGAAGCAGAGACTGAGCAGAGACTGAAGCAGAGACTGAAGCAGAGACTGAAGCAGAGACTGAGCAGAGAGAGACTGAAGCAGAGACTGAAGCAGAGACTGAAGCAGAGACTGAAGCAGAGACTGAAGCAGAGACTGAAGCAGAGACTGAGCAGAGACTGAAGCAGAGACTGAAGCAGAGACTGAAGCAGAGACTGAAGCAGAGACTGAGCAGAGACTGAAGCAGAGACTGAAGCAGAGACTGAAGCAGAGACTGAGCAGAGACTGAAGCAGAGACTGAAGCAGAGACTGAAGCAGAGACTGAGGCAGAGACTGAGGCAGAGACTGAGGCAGAGACTGAGCAGCAGAGACTGAAGCAGAGACTGAAGAGAGACTGAGGCAGAGACTGAAGCAGAGACTGAGGCAGAGACCAAGGCAGAGACTGAGGCAGAGACTGAAGTAGAGACTGAAGCAGAGACTGAAGCAGAGACTGAAGCAGAGACTGAAGCAGAGACTGAAGCAGAGACTGAAGCAGAGACTGAAGCAGAGACTGAGACTGAGGCAGAGACTGAAGCAGAGACTGAGGCAGAGACAGACAATGGAGGAAGATCTCACCCAGGTATTCCTCGTTTCTGATGATGGAGAGAGTCGGACAGAACCACTGCAAAGAAAAACGACTTTGAAATCAGGACCCGGTGAATGCGGCTCATGCTAACTCTAGTTCAAGTATAACATCTCTAGCTTTAGCATAACAAAGAAGCTAGCATAAATATCTAGCTTTAGCATAACAAAGAAGCTAGTATTATGATGTCTCAAAGATTACAGCCAAAAAGAAGTGCTCCAGTATATTTGTATTGGGTTTAAACATTAGTGATGTTAATGAAATAAATGAATAAAAACATTGAGAGCGTGAAAGAGTGAGAGAACGTGAGGGAGTGAGAGAGAGAGTGAGGGAGTGAGAGAGTGAGGGAGTGAGAGAGAGAGTGAGGGAGAGAGAGAGAGAGAGTGAGGGAGTGAGAGAGTGAGGGAGAGAGAGTGAGGGAGTGAGAGAGAGTGAGGGAGTGAGAGAGAGAGAGTGAGAGAGTGAGGGAGTGAGAGAGTGAGGGAGTGAGAGAGAGAGTGAGAGAGTGAGGGAGTGAGAGAGTGAGAGAGAGTGAGGGAGAGAGAGTGAGGGAGAGAGAGTGAGGGAGTGAGAGAGTGAGGGAGAGAGAGTGAGAGAGTGAGAGAGAGAGAGAGTGAGAGAGGGAGTGAGAGAGAGAGAGTGAGGGAGTGGGAGAGAGAGAGTGAGGGAGTGAGAGAGTGAGGGAGAGAGAGGGAGGGAGTGATGGAGAGAGAGTGAGGGAGAGAGAGTGAGGGAGAGAGAGTGAGGGAGTGAGAGAGAGAGAGTGAGGGAGTGAGAGAGTGAGGGAGTGAGAGAGAGAGTGAGAGAGAGAGTGAGAGAGTGAGAGAGTGAGGGAGTGAGGGAGTGAGAGAGTGAGGGAGTGAGAGAGTGAGGGAGTGGGAGAGAGAGAGTGAGGGAGTGAGAGAGAGAGTGAGAGAGAGAGTGAGAGAGTGAGAGAGTGAGAGAGAGTGAGGGAGAGAGAGTGAGGGAGTGAGAGAGTGAGAGAGTGAGGGAGAGAGAGTGAGGGAGTGAGAGAGTGAGGGAGAGAGAGTGAGGGAGTGAGAGAGTGAGGGAGTGAGAGAGAGAGAGTGAGAGAGAGTGAGGGAGTGAGGGAGTGAGAGAGTGAGGGAGAGAGAGTGAGGGAGTGAGAGAGAGAGAGAGAGTGAGGGAGAGAGAGTGAGGGAGTGAGAGAGTGAGGGAGTGAGGGAGTGAGTGAGAGAGAGAGTGAGCGAGTGAGAGAGTGAGAGAGAGAGTGAGAGAGAGAGTGAGAGAGAGTGAGGGAGTGAGAGAGTGAGAGCGAGTGAGAGAGTGAGAGAGAGAGAGTGAGAGAGAGAGAGTGAGAGAGAGAGTGAGATAGAGTGAGAGAGAGTGAGCGAGTGAGAGAGAGAGCGAGGGAGTGAGAGAGAGAGTGAGGAAGAGAGTGAGGGAGTGTGAGAGAGAGTGAGGGGGTGAGGGAGTGAGAGAGTGAGGGAGTGAGAGAGAGAGTGAGAGAGAGAGTGAGGGAGAGAGAGTGAGGGAGTGAGAGAGAGAGTGAGGGAGTGAGAGAGAGAGTGAGGAAGAGAGTGAGGGAGTGTGAGAGAAAGTGAGAGAGAGAGTGAGAAAGTGAGGGAGAGAGAGTGAGGGAGTGAGAGAGAGAGAGAGAGTGAGTGAGTGAGAGAGTGAGGGAGAGAGAGTGAGGGAGTGAGAGAGAGAGTGAGGAAGAGAGTGAGGGAGTGTGAGAGAGAGAGGGACAGCGAGAGAGAGTGAGGGAGTGAGAGGGAGAAATTGAGAATGAGAGCGTGAGAAAGTGAGAGAGTTAGAGAGTGAGGGAGAGAAAGAGTGAGAGAGAAGGAGAAAGAGTGAAAGCATAAGAGAGTGAGAGAATGAGAACGAATTAAAGCGTGAGAGAGTGGGAGAATGAGAGAGAATGAGAGAGGGTGAGACAGAGGCAGAGTGAAAGAGTGAGAGAGTGAGAGAGTAAGGCAGAGTGAGAGAGTGAGGCAGAGTGAGAGAGTGAGGCAGAGTGAGAGAGTGAGGCAGAGTGAGAGAGCTAGGCAGAGTGAGAGAGTTAGGCAGAGTGAGAGAGTAAGGCAGAGTGAGAGAGTGAGGCAGAGTGAGAGAGTGAGGCAGAGTGAGAGAGTAAGGCAGAGTGAGAGAGTGAGGCAGAGTGAGAGAGTAAGGCAGAGTGAGAGAGTGAGACAGAGTGAGAGAGTAAGGCAGAGTGAGAGAGTGAGGCAGAGTGAGAGAGTGAGGCAGAGTTAGAGAGTGAGGCAGAGTGAGAGAGTAAGGCAGAGTGAGAGAATGAGGCAGAGTGAGAGAGTGAGGCAAAGTGAGAGAGTTAGAGAGTGAGGCAGAGTGAGAGAGTGAGGCAGAGTGAGAGAGTGAGGCAGAGTGAGAGAGTAAGGCAGAGTGAGAGAGTGAGTCAGAGTGAGAGAGTAAGGCAGAGTGAGAGAGTGAGGCAGAGTGAGAGAGTGAGGCAGAGTTAGAGAGTGAGGCAGAGTGAGAGAGTGAGACAGAGTGAGATAGTAAGGCAGAGTGAGAGAGTGAGGCAGAGTGAGAGAGTGAGGCAGAGTTAGAGAGTGAGGCAGAGTAAGAGAGTAAGGCAGAGTGAGAGAGTGAGGCAGAGTGAGAGAGTAAGGCAGAGTGAGAGAGTGAGGCAGATTGAGAGAGTGAGGCAGAGTGAGAGAGTGAGGCAGAGTGAGAGAGTAAGGCAGAGTGAGAGAGTGAGGCAGAGTGAGAGAGTGAGGCAGAGTGAGAGAGTTAGGCAGAGTGAGAGAGTGAGGCAGAGTTAGAGAGTGAGGCAGAGTGAGAGAGTGAGGCAGAGTGAGAGAGTGAGGCAGAGTGAGGGAGTAAGAGAGTGAGACCTCCAGGACCCGTGGCGTGTGCAGCAGGTGCCTGATGAACTGAGGGAGGATCTTTCGACTCAGAGACAGTCGCAGCAGGTAACGACCTCTGCCCTGAGCCGACAGAAGCTTCTTACACGCTCTGGTCTGCTCCACCGCCATCGACACTGTAGACAACCTGGACACACAACAACACACAACACGGTAACACACACGCTCTGGTCTGCTCCACCGCCAACGACACTGCAGACAACCTGGACGCACAACAACACACAACACTGTAACACACACGCTCTGGTCTGCTCCACCGCCAACGACACTGCAGACAACCTGGACACACAACAACACACAACACTGTAACACACACGCTCTGGTCTGCTCCACCGCCATCGACACTGCAGACAACCTGGACACACAACAACACACAACACTGTAACACACACGCTCTGGTCTGCTCCAGCGACACTGCAGACAACCTGGACACACAACAACACACAACACTGTAACACACACGCTCTGGTCTGCTCCACCGCCAACGACACTGCAGACAACCTGGACACACAACAACACACAACACTGTAACACACACACTCTGGTCTGCTCCACCGCCAACGACACTGCAGACAACCTGGACACACAACAACACACAACACTGTAACACACACGCTCTGGTCTGCTCCATCGTCAACGACACTGCAGACAACCTGGACACACAACAACACACAACAGAGGTCCACACTGTAACACAACACTGTGACACACACACTCTTTCAGTAATAAGTATCAATCATGGATCTATAATAATAACTGGATAGAGTATCACTATCTTACAGCTGTCCCACCATTGGCCACAGGGGGCGCTGTGGTACTGCAGACTAAATTCACATGAGCTACCCAGAAATATGTCTACAGAACTCAATGTAAACTAAAACAACCTGACCTCAGCTGACAGAGAACCTGACAGAGAACCTACAGAGAACCTGACAGAGAACCTACAGAGAACCTGACAGAGAACCTGACAGAGAACCTGACAAAGAACCTGACAGAGAACCTACAAAGAACCTGACAGAAAACCTGACAGAGAACCTGACAAAGAACCTGACAGAGAACCTGACAAAGAACCTGACAAAGAACCTGACAGAGAACCTAACAGAGAACCTACAGAGAACCTGACAGAGAACCTGACAAAGAACCAGACAGAGAACCTACAGAGAACCTGACAGAGAACCTACAGAGAACCTGACAGAGAACCTACAGAGAACCTACAGAGAACCTGACAGAGAACCTACAGAGAACCTACAGAGAACCTACAGAGAACCTGACAAGAACCTGACAAAGAACTGGACAAACAACCTGACAGAGAACCTGACAGAGAACCTACAGAGAACCTGACAGAGAACCTGACAAAGAACCTGACAGAGAACCTACAGCGAACCTGACAGAGAACCTACAGAGAAGTAAGTAAGTAATATTTATTTATATACCGCCTTTTCACTGCACATCGGAGTCTCAAAGCGGTTTACAATTGTTATTTTTGGGAATGGGGGTGCCAGTATATGAGGCACATGTCAGACCTATTGTACATATTTTTAGTGGTAGGGGAAACCAGAGCACCCGGAGGAAACCTACGCAGACACAGGGAGAACATGCAAACTCCACTCAGAAAGGCCCTGGTCCAACCGGGATTTGAACCCAGGACCTTCTTGCTGAGAGGCGAGAGTGCTATCCACTCTGCCACCGTGCCGCGAGAACCTGACAGAGAACCTGACAGAGAACCTGACAGAGAACCTGACAGAGAACCTGACAAAGAACCTGAAAGAGAACCTACAGAGAACCTGACAGAGAACCTGACAAAGAACCTGAAAGAGAACCTACAGAGAACCTGACAGAGAACCTGACAGAGAACCTGACAAAGAACCTGACAGAGAACCTGAAAAAGAACCTGACAGAGAACCTGACAGAGAACCTGACAAAGAACCTGACAGAGAACCTGACAGAGAACCTACAGAGAACCTGACAAAGAACCTGACAGAGAACCTACAGAGAACCTGACAGAGAACCTGACAGAGACCCTACAGAGAACCTGACAGAGAAGCTACAGAGAACCTGACAGAGAACCTACAGAGTACCTGACAGAGAACCTGACAGAGAACCTGACAAAGAACCTGGCAGAGAACCTACAGAGTACCTGACAGAGAACCTACAGAGAACCTGACAGAGAACCTGACAGAGAACCTACAGAGTACCTGACAAAGAACCTACAGAGAACCTGACAGAGAACCTGACAGAGAACCTACAGAGAACCTGACAGAGAACCTGACAGAGAACCTACAGAGAACCTGACAAAGAACCTGACAGAGAACCTGACAGAGAACCTACAGAGAACCTGACAGAGAACCTGACAGAGAACCTGAACAAGAACCTGACAGAGAACCTACAGAGAACCTACAGAGAACCTGACAGAGAACCTACAGAGAACCTACAGAGAACCTGACAGAGAACTTGACAGAGAACCTACAGAGTACCTGACAAAGAACCTGACAGAGAACCTACAGAGAACCTGACAGAGAACCTACAGAGAACCTGACAGAGAACCTACAGAGAACCTGACAAAGAACCTGACAGAGAACCTGACAGAGAACCTACAGAGAACCTGACAGAGAACCTGACAGAGAACCTGACAAAGAACCTGACAGAGAACCTACAGAGAACCTGACAGAGAACCTGACAGAGAACCTGACAGAGAACCTACAGAGAACCTGACAGAGAACCTACAGAGAACCTGACAGAGAACCTGACAGAGAACCTACAGAGAACCTGACAAAGAACCTGACAGAGAACCTGACAGAGAACCTGACAAAGAACCTGACAGAGAACCTACAGAGAACCTGACAGAGAACCTGACAAAGAACCTGACAGAGAACCTACAGAGAACCTGACAGAGAACCTGACAGAGAACCTACAAAGAACCTGACAGAGAACCTACAGAGAACCTGACAGAGAACCTGACAAAGAACCTGACAGAGAACCTACAGAGAACCTGACAGAGAACCTGACAAAGAACCTGACAGAGAACCTACAGAGAACCTGACAGAGAGCCTGACAGAGAACCTGACAGAGAACCTACAGGGAACCTGACAGAGAACCTGACAGAGAACCTGACAGAGAACCTGACAGAGAACCTGACAGAGAACCTGACAGAGAACCTGACAGAGAACTTACAGTGAACCTGACAGAGAACCTACAGCTTTCACAAAAGTCTGATTTTGTGGGAATTTTAGTGTCCCTTGTCATCCTGAACTTTTTTCTTCTTAAATCCGTCAGTTTTCCAAATTTGATGTCCCAACGTTCAAAATATTTGACATTGACAAAACCTTCAAAGTGTGAAGATGCAAGCGACTGTTAGACCCGCCTCCACAGGTTCCTGATTGGATGCAATTAATTTAAACCCGTGATAGACAGCTAGGCCCCTCCCCATTGGTTATATTATCTATAACAAAGTACTTACTATTAATATACAACAGGAGTGAAAGAGAAGAAATATGAATTTGTATAAAAATGAAATACTATTAAAGAAGCAATATGTAAGATTCTCATGTCAAATCATCATTAAAGGGCCCTAATCTGTCGTCATTAAAGGGCCCTAATCTGTCATCATTAAAGGGCCCTAATCTGTCATAATAATAAACTGCTCTTTTCCAATACTTCTTTAACTGATATCAGTAGTTCAGAGATATTTGAATTTCTAAATTACTTTTCCAGTCTCTAAATCTTGTTATTGTTTTCATTTCGATGTCCCGCCCTCCACCTTTTCACCAATCAGAAAGTCTGTGATCCGGGCGCCAGAACTCACCGCGTGGAGCTAATCTCACTGGTAAAGTACCATGTGGCGTAGAACTAAAAAAGGTCTCGTTATGATTCTCAAATCATTAACGACAAAACAAGGAATAAAACCAGGATTTCTATCTTTGTGAAAAAGGTGTTGGTTATAGATTTGTTGTTGACAAAACTCTTGTCTATTCAGCTGTTATGGTCCCAGCTGGATTCGTCTGCATATCTGGCAACCTGAGTCAGGGAGAGTGGGAGAGGCTGCAGTACCACTTTTGGCCTACTGCTCTTTTAAAGGAATAGGCCACCGTGTTTACGCACTGACACATGGTCTTACCTTAGACTAGTTGATATGTACCTGTCTGGTCTGTGTCCGTGTGCTCTGTCATGCAAACGGAGCACAAACACAGCCTCTTCCACAGACTGTATAGTACCAAATCAGCTCCCGTTAGAAGCTACCAAACTCTTCCACGGGTTTCCTATTTAAATATGGTTACGTGACGTGTTACACTACAAAGTATAGTAACACAGAAATGTAACATGTCGATTTCCTCAGCGGATAAAAAGGGGAACTATATTGTGAGGGAAGAGAAGAGTTTGGAAGAGTTTGGTAGCTTCTAAAGGGGGGCTGATTTGGTACTATACAGTCTGTGGAAGAGGCTGCGTTTGTGCTCCGTTTGCATAACAGAGCGCACGGACAAAGACCAGACAGGAACATATCAACTAGTCTAAGGTAAGAACGTATGTCAGGATGTAAAAACGCCTATTCCTTTAAAGTTCAGATGTGATGTTAATTACAGACAGTGTTTTCAGGACAGAGTTGGAGTCGTACCGGCCGCAGGTGTCGTGCTGAGGAACCTGCTCCAGACACTGCCAATAGTCCCGCTGAACCAGACTGACGACCGGCTCTGTAACAGAACAAACACATGTCTGACCCAGAGGGAGTTGTGTGTTTGCCAAATGTCAATATCCTGAAGCTGCAGCTGATTAGACTCCATTTTGTTTACAACATGTATTTATGGATGATTGATGTAAGTTTAGTATGATCATAATCTGTTCCACTCAACTTTAAAGACGCAGCTCACACTGTTAGCCGCTAAGTTAGCGCTTCACAGAAATAAGGTCCTACGTGTCTGTGTAGGTTTCCTCCGGGTGCTCCAGTTTCCCCTATTGCTACAAATATGTAAAAATCACAATGGGACTTTCCTGGTTAAATTAAGGTCAATACAAAAATAAATATAATAATGAAATTTCATGTATTTAATCTTAATACATTGAAAAACTGTGTATAATCCACAGCTGTTCTTCACCCACACAATGTCACCAAATGAAGAGGATTAAAATAGTTCAAGCTAAAAAATCAGATTTATTCTAAATTAGGATCAACCGAAGGAGCAGGAGCTGTGGACAGCAGTCTGGTGCAGCTCAGGATCAGGGAATTATGTAAATGAAGCAGATTCTATCTGTGACTAACATAAAACACTAAAACACATTTAGATCTAATCTTCTGTGTGTTTGTGTTTTAAAGGGACAGAGTTGTGTGTCCATTTCCTGTGCAGTTGTAGGTGATGTGTGTTGTGTGTTGGGCCGTGACTCACGCTGGAGCCCCTTCCTCAGGACCAGCTCCAGCAGCTCGCAGCAGGAGGGCAGGTGCGGGCTGCTGTCGGTGACGGGGCCCCCGGACTGGAGGTTCAGGACGCACACTGCGGGGACATGACACATTCTGAGCGGCAGAACCACAGGACGTGGAGCGGGGACATGACACACTCTGAGCGGCAGAACCACAGGACGTGGAGCGGGGACATGACACACTCTGAGCGGCAGAACCACAGGACATGGAGCGGGGACATGACACACTCTGAGCGGCAGAACCACAGGACATGGAGCGGGGACATGACGTACCTTTAAGAGTCCCCAGCAGAGGGTCTTTGGGGGCCATGTTGTTCCTGATAATCTTCTCGTGACTTATCCAGCGGTGCGGAGATGGATGCGGTGTCTCTGTGGATGATGCTCCAACATCAGACCTCCACCTCCTCCACCTCCTCCTCCTCCTCCTCCTCCGGGCGCGGTCCCCTCACGGCGGTCGCACTGCAGAGGGGCCTCTTCACATAAACAGTTCTCTGTGATGCACCGGGACCGTGTGTTTGTGGCGCTCTCACCGACAGCAGCTGATGTATGTCAGGGAGCAGGAGCTGAGGGAGAGAGCAGCGACATCTGGTGGCGAGAGAGAGGAGGACAGGCAGAGGCGGTGGTGCGTTTAATGACCCAGGGCCTGAGCAGGAATTTAAAGAACCGAGGTCCAGTGCATTTGATCTAAACAGTGCCTTTACATAATGGAAATACTCAGTTTGACTTTAAGACGTTACAGTGTAATAAATATGTCATGTCCTGTTCCTGGTGTTCTTTTAAAGAATATATGTATAGATTTTTTAATTCATGTTTAATCTTTATAAAGGACACAATGTAATACATTACGGTATAAACATACACACCATACAGTATTCTGCTCATAGAAAAAGGATGTGGAAAAAAGACCATTACAGCTGCAGTACATTCGGTGCAAACAGCCGTGAGCAGGACCTCAGGCCTGAGCGGAGTTAGAACATTTGTGTTTTCAGTCCCACAGACTCTCCGCTGTTGGGCCTGAGGCTGATCTCGTGTTGCTGCATTCTGCGCTCGGTCCAAGCAGCGGTCTCATAAACAGCAGCTGTGGCGCCCCCTGGCGGCCGCGGGAAGAACAGTCCGTGATAAGAGCGCGCGCACAGCCTCGTGCTGCAGGGAAGCCTCAGACGCAACAGAAACAAGGCTCTGTTCTCTTTATGACACGCGTTTAAGGTAAGGCGCTTTTCTGCTTCTGTAGTTACTGTTTGTTTATGTTTGCATTGTAGAGGAGCTACTGTCACTGACACATGTACTTTATGTGATGTAATTATATATAATATGCATATTATATATATATGATATATATTATATATACTACAATAGCGGCTGTGTAAATATCTGTGTAGTGAATATGATCCTATACTTCACTCTTGCACTGGTTTCATGATACACTGCATTCTGTTGCATTGTTGTGACAATGAACTTTAATTTAATCTAAACCTGCAGCTCATTAAAGCTGAGGGACCTAACTTCCAACCCAACATCTAATTATCCCCTCACATCGCGTCACTAAAGATACATGTGTTATTATTTTGTTATTGTGTTTTTTTTTTTTTTACCTCTGTCACTTGAGATTTTTGTTTTTTTTAGACAAAAGTGAAAAATATAGGAAAAGCCAAAAGTGTGAAAAAAACTACATGTTTTCTACTGAAGTGAACAGAGCATGGTCCTAAACATGTGCAGCACGCGTGTTCTTGGTGTGTGTGTGTGTGTGTCTCTCTCTCTGTGTGCGTGCCTGTATGTGTGTATGTTGTGTGTCTCTGTGTGTGTTGTGTGTGTGTTGTGATCATGACATAAGGCAGTTGTCCTGAAATAGTGGCAGCTCTGCACCTGGGAACAGTGTACCGCCCGTGCTCGTGATAATCCAGGATTTTCTTTCTAATCTTTCAAGTACACAACTTCTTGCCATCACCGAGTGTTCTTGGTGTGGAACATTGTGTAGTTAGACTCTGTGTTTTCAAAGGAAGTGCTCGTGCAAAAGTACTGTAAATATAAGATAAAAAACCAGTCGTGCAGCAGGATCTATGACACACTCTTTACTCACAAAGAACCACCACATGATTTGCAGACTTGTAAGAAAGAGCCCTGTGAGCCGCACACACACACACACACACACGCACACACACACGCACGCACGCACACGCACACACACGCACAGACAGGACACAGCATATACAGTAGTAACAAACAGATTGAGTGGACAGTCTGAAGTTGCAGGTTTTGCACATTGCACGATTACGGCATTGACTGTTTACAGATGAATGACATGTACAGGCTCAGCAGGTCTCATTGTACAGTCTGACAGCAGCAGGAAGGATAGACCGAGAGCGAGGATGGATCAGCTTCATGTTTACACAGTTTTTTATCCACCGAAATCCTGGAGTTTAGTGCAGTGATGTCCAAACTCAGGCCCGGGGGCCAATTGCGGCACTCAGTGTCTGTTGTATGTGGCCCTCTGCCGTACGAACCCACAGTAGTCTTTGCGATCATAAACACAAATTCACTGTGTCATCCATCCAACTTCAGCTGAGCCAATATAGACGTGTCGTAGCTCATTCTGAAGCCCAGTACATCTGGAAAACAGACTTGTGAGATGGTGAGATAAACATGTGTCATTCAGCCAACTTCAGCTCTGTTATAGATCATCATAAAGCTCAATGTCAGTCAAGACAGTTTTCAGTCCGTGACGTCGGCCCCTGGACTGGTCTAAAGTGGCCTCTTACTAAAATGTTTGGACACCCCTGCTCTAAACCTGATTTTGTTGCTCTCTGTGACAATGACAATATATATTTAGAATTTAATTGTATTTGAGGCTTTGGGCTGAGAGCTGATTGGCTGAGAGCTGATTGGCTGAGAGCTGATTGGCTGAGAGCTGATTGGATGAGAGAGGGCGGCTGCCTCTTGAGCTAAACATGTGAAAACATGTGAATGGAAGCAACTGTTTTCGAGCCAGGAACCAGCTTTAACCTGAGTTTAAACTGTGGAAAGTTGGGTAGCCGAGCTTTAATATGAATTTCTTTTTTATTGACACACAAAACATAAAGGGCCAGACTGACTTTGAGGCCGATCTAACAATACAAACAGATTTATTTCATGAATAATTCTTCATTTCTGTTGTTAAAAGCCAAGTTTGCAGCTGACATTTTCTACATAAAGAGGTCCATGTTCAGTTCAGTGTCGCTGTGAAATAAGTCTGTTTTAACGATTGCTTTGATCATCAGAGAGATCTTTAGGCTCAGAGAATATGGGTTAATTCTCTATAATCCACCAAAACAAAGCTCAGTGTTCATGTGTTCACAGAGACTTGTTAGAAACGGTCTTTTCTCTGTGTTTAGAATCAGTGTCACAGAGAAGCCGTAAAAAAGCCATTCATTCATAAACACATTGGATTCTCCGCATGTTTCCGTCCATGGAAGCTTCACAAACATGACTCAAATACTAAATTTGTCAACCACTTTTTCAATAATTATTAAACTTGTTATAGCCTTAACATTTCTGCTCCAGGTCAGTTCAGTTTATTGGATACAAAGAGCTCAAAAGGAGAAGGCAGAAGTGAAAAATACTTATAAGCTCCTGCTCCTTTCATTTCAATTCAATTCCATGTATTCTTGCACAGCCTTAACTCACAACAGTAGTGATCTCGGAGAATTCACCAACACAGATTAGAGAATCAAGCAGCTCAAAGACAAGAAGAAACACACAGAGCCGGTGTCGCCAACCTTTTTCACCCAGAGAGCTACTTTCCCGGGAGGATAAAGACAGAGAGCTACTCCTTTAAGCGCTCTGGGAAAAATTGGTGCCATATTAAGTATAGTATTTGATTTTTTTCATTTCTATCTCCTTTGGCGAGCTACCTGGAGGGGGGTGGCGAGCTACTGGTGGTTCCCGAGCTACAGGTTGGAGACCCCTGACATAGAGCCATTGATCCAGAAGGAGCAGGGACCAATGACCATAAATATTGAGTGTCCTGCATCATCCCCACTGTCCTGAGACCCTCCTGCATCGGCAAGAAACTACTGGCTCAGCAGCAGCAGTAGCAGCAGCAGCAGCAGAGGCAGCAGCAGCAGCAGCAGCAGCAGCAGAGGCAGCAGCAGCAGTAGCAGCAGTAGCAGCAGCAGCAGCAGCAGTAGCAGCAGCAGTAGCAGCAGTAGCAGCAGCAGCAGCAGCAGAGGCAGCAGAGGCAGCAGCAGCAGCAGCAGAGGCAGCAGAGGCAGCAGCAGCAGCAGCAGAGGCAGCAGAGGCAGCAGAGGCAGCAGAGGCAGCAGAGGCAGCAGCAGCAGAGGCAGCAGCAGCAGCAGAGGCAGCAGCAGCAGCAGCAGAGGCAGCAGAGGCAGCAGAGGCAGCAGCAGCAGAGGCAGCAGAGGCAGCAGCAGCAGCAGAGGCAGCAGCAGCAGCAGCAGAGGCAGCAGAGGCAGCAGCAGCAGAGGCAGCAGAGGCAGCAGCAGCAGCAGCAGAGGCAGCAGAGGCAGCAGCAGCAGAGGCAGCAGCAGCAGCAGAGGCAGCAGCAGCAGCAGCAGAGGCAGCAGAGGCAGCAGCAGCAGAGGCAGCAGAGGCAGCAGCAGCAGCAGCAGAGGCAGCAGAGGCAGCAGCAGCAGAGGCAGCAGCAGCAGCAGCAGCAGAGGCAGCAGCAGCAGCAGCAGAGGCAGCAGAGGCAGCAGCAGCAGCAGAGGCAGCAGCAGCAGCAGCAGAGGCAGCAGAGGCAGCAGCAGCAGCAGAGGCAGCAGCAGCAGCAGCAGCAGCAGTATGACTTTGGCGCTGGATCCAGAAGCAGTCGTACATCTCCCACTCTGGCGTGGACGCTGCTGATTCGACAGTCCAGGAGCTGCTGCCTCAGATCTCTCCGGGATTCGGCCTCATTATAATCAGCTGCAAACACATGTCGGGAGGAAACTCACCGAGCAGCGTCATTCCAGAGAGAGTCTAAAACCTCTGACCATCAAGAACTACAGATGCAGCCGGGGATTTTTTCCAGACAGGTTTTTTTTTTATATTGTGGGAAAACGTCCCTAAACCCTAAAAGTATCAAGTTATCATGTGTTTTCAAATAGTAATGGAATTGATCAGATGTCTATAGTCCACAAAAATTAATAACAAATATTTTGGAGCGGACCGATGAAAATAAACCAATGGGACGTGTTTACCGCCTTCACCCTCTTCCTGTTTCTCACGAGTGCTCCGGAGTTATCGAATTTTCTAAAACCTAAAATGGCTGAATTTGATAAAACAAAAATACAGTTCTCCAACATCGACTAAAATATTACCCTCACTCACTCATGAAATATATGTATATATGTTTTACTAACAGACAAATACAAATACACATTGGCCCAAAGTGGTACTGCAGCCTCTCCCACTCTCCCTGACTCAGGTTGCCAGATATGCAGACAAATCCAGCTGGAACCATAACAGCTGAATAGACAAGAGTTTTGTCAACAACAAATCTATAACCAACACCTTTTTCACAAAGATAGAAATCCTAGTTTTATTCCTTGTTTTGTCGTTAATGATTTGAGAATCATAACGAGACCTTTTTTAGTTCTGCGCCACATGGTACTTTACCAGTGAGATTAGCTCCACACAGTGAGTTCTGGCGCCCGGACAAGATTTAGGGGCTGGAAAAGTAATTTAGAAATTCAAATATCTCTGAACTACTGTTATCAGTTAAAGCAGTATTGGAAAAGAGCAGTTTATTATTTTTGACAGATTAGGGCCCTTTAATTATGACAGATTAGGGCCCTTTAATGATGACGGATTAGGGCCCTCTAATGATGACAGATTAGGGCCCTTTAATAATGACAGATTAGGGCCCTTTAATGATGACAGATTAGGGCCCTTTAATGATGACAGATTAGGGCCCTTTAATGATGACAGACTAGGGCCCTTTAATGATGACAGATTAGGGCCCTTTAATAATGACAGATTAGGGCCCTTTAATGATGACAGATTAGGGCCCTTTAATGATGACAGATTAGGGCCCTTTAATGATGACAGACTAGGGCCCTTTAATGATGACAGATTAGGGCCCTTTAATGATGACAGATTAGGGCCCTTTAATGATGACAGATTAGGGCTCTTTAATGATGACAGATTAGGGCCCTTTAATGATGACAGACTAGGGCCCTTTAATGATGACAGATTAGGGCTCTTTAATGATGACAGATTAGGGCTCTTTAATGATGACAGACTAGGGCCCTTTAATGATGGCAGATTAGGGCCCTTTAATGATGACAGATTAGGGCTATTTAATGATGACAGATTAGGGCCCTTTAATGATGACAGATTAGGGCCCTTTAATGATGACATACTAGGGCCCTTTAATGATGACAGATTGGGGCCCTTTAATGATGACGGATTTGGCCCTTTAATAATGACAGATTAGGGCCCTTTAATGATGACAGATTAGGGCCCTTTAATGATGACAGATTAGGGCCCTTTAATGATGACAGATTAGGGCTCTTTAATGATGACAGATTAGGGCCCTTTAATGATGACAGATTAGGGCCCTTTAATGATGATAGATTAGGGCCCTTTAATGATGACAGATTAGGGCCCTTTAATGATGACAGATTAGGGCCCTTTAATGATGACAGATTAGGGCCCTTTAATGATGACAGATTAGGGCCCTTTAATTATGACAGATTAGGGCCCTTTAATGATGACAGATTAGGGCCCTTTCATGATGACAGACTAGGGCCCTTTAATGATGACATACTAGGGCCCTTTTGATGACAGATTAGGGCCCTTTAATGATGACGGATTTGGGCCCTTTAATGTTGACAGACTAGGGCCCTTTAATGATGACAGATTAGGGCTCTTTAATGATGACAGATTAGGGCCCTTTAATGATGACAGACTAGGGCCCTCTAATGATGACAGATTAGGGCTCTTTAATGATGACAGACTAGGGCCCTTTAATGATGACAGATTAGGGCTCTTTAATGATGACATATTAGGGCCCTTTAATGATGACAGATTAGGGCCCTTTAATGATGACATACTAGGGCCCTTTAATGATGACAGATTAGGGCCCTTTAATGATGACAGATTAGGGCCCTTTAATGATGACAGATTAGGGCCCTTTAATGATGACATATTAGGGCCCTTTAATGATGACAGATTAGGGCTCTTTAATGATGACAGATTAGGGCCCTTTAATGATGACAGACTAGGGCCCTTTAATGATGACAGATTAGGGCTCTTTAATGATGACAGATTAGGGCCCTTTAATGATGACAGATTAGGGCCCTTTAATGATGACAGACTAGGGCCCTTTAATGATGACAGACTAGGGCCCTTTAATGATGACTTGACATAAAAATCGTACATATTGCTACTCGAGCGTGGCGCCGGGAGGGTTCATAATGAGGTCCTGTGGGTCTGGGGCGGTTTGGGTCGGCTTGGGTCGGCTTGGGTCGGCCTGAGTCTGCACTGCTTCCTCAGAGTTCCCTTTGTACTAACGCTGTGGTTTTGCTCCGCAGGACTCCAGCTCCAACATGATCCGGGACTGTCTGCATTTCCTCATAGAGCCGGCCAAAAAGATGAAAATCCGGCTTAAGGTACGCAGTGTGAGGCCTGTGTTTCTATGGAGTCTGGTTTGTTGTGCGTGTTGGAAAAAGGTTGTGTGTTTTTTTGTGTTGGCAGGAATCTCGCAAGAAAGTGAAGCTGGAAAAGAGTGAGCCGCTGTTGGAGAGTCAGCTTTTTATTATGGAGCTGGCCAGAGAGCTCAACAAGATCTGCCAGGTGTGTGTGTGTGTGTGTGTGTGTGTGTGTGTGTGTGTGTGTGTGTGTGTGTGTGTGTGTGTGTGTGTGTGTGTGTGTGAGGGTGTGTGAGGGTGTGTGTGTGTGGGTGAGGGTGTGTGTGAGTGTGTGTGTGTGAGTGTGTGTGTGTGTGTGTGTGTGTGTGTGTGTGTGTGTGTGTGTGCGTTTGTAAACGGTGACATATGGGGACGTCCACCTGAATACACACAGACATATGGGGACCCGAAACACTGCGGGGACCTCATCCGAGGTCCCCAGAGGCACAATGCTATTATTCAACCAGGAACAGCCCAGGGATGCTTCCCAACTACTTATCTCCAAAGACCCCTTAGTGCCCAAAACCTGACAAAGTGTATCCTCATGCGACCCTAGTGGATACACAGAGGTACTGCAGTCCCCTTATGTACTCATGTGTTTGTTGTGTGTATCATCAGGTCCCACTCGAGAGCGCCCCCACATGGAAGTTGCTGGTACTGCAGCTAAATAATGTTTATACTGGTTTTCGGTGGATTTAGTTCACTTTGTATATATTTAAATATGAGATTTTAATTAAAAAATATACATATATATATTCATGTAATTTAAGTAAAAAATAATACAATAGTGTTCAAACAAGGCACAAGTAACACCAGAACCATGTTATTTTCACACAAAGATGCTTTATCTGCAGCTTTGAAAAGTAGGAAAGTAAGTAAATGAGTCAGTACTGGTAGGACACTAACTAATACTGTAACTGTATGGTGTATGTTTACAGAGGTATATGTATAAATAAATATTTAATATATTTTTTGATAATAATCTATGTATATATTTTTTACAGACCAAGAATGTGCATTAAGAAGAAATAGTTATATTTCAATTAAGACAATAACAATTTAACGTTTAAAAACAAAACCAATATTGAAAGTTATTTGCAGAAGTAATCTTCTCATAAAAGAATAGTTCAAAGTCAAACATTCTTTATGTATGTAATCAAAGTATGAATATTGAAAAATGTGATCTATTGTCATTACATTCACTTGTTATATTATATTCACTTTATTTAGGATAAAACTGCATTAAAGCCTCATGCTTTAGGCTCCTTTGGATTACATTGATTAGCTTAGCATAGCATACACAATAGGACAGGGACTTAAGCTAACACTAAGCTAATGGCTAGCGTCACTCACCAGTTTAGAAGCTCTGAACTATGAACAATTGTAAAGTGCTTTGGGTGATCTTGGTTTGTTAAACGTGCTATATAAATAAACATTACTTACTTACTTACTAGAAGTTCAGAAAAATAGCTGCTTAACACAGCTCACATACCTGCTAGCTCCTCTCCTGGTGCAAACCCCAATGCACTGCTATTATTAATGAACCCAAGCCCCAATATAGAGTGCTAGCACATAAAAACATGATCTAATGTTATCATCATAATAATAGCATAGAATCTTAGTTTTTCCATTTAGCGTAGACATAGTAGTTAACTCTTTAGGTTCCAGAATCCATGAAACAATTCAATTTGAATTGGCTTACATCCATGTGAGACATGTTTGGCAACCCTGGTCTTCATTCATTTGAGGACCTCTGTATGTACTTTACATGGTCTAAAAGGTCATTTCCAAACTGTCTTCTCATATTTTGGGACAGACATATGTCAGAATCAGAATCATTTTTATTGCCACGTAAGTAACAGGAAGTCACAAACTTGGGAATTGCTTTGGCTCAGTGCAACAGTCAGAGAGAGAGGTAAGAGTAAAGAAGGCACAATATAAAGAATAAAGAGCACTTCTAAGGAATACATTTATTATAGAATTATTATGATTACAATTACTATTTACAATATACAGTGCACATGGTACACACCATGTAAGGTGACAGCAGTAAAGTGAAGTAAAGTGACGTATGATGGGCAGTAAAGTGACTTTATAAAGGGCAGTAAAGTGACTTTATAAAGGGTAGTAAAGTGACGTATTATGGGCAGTAAAGTGACGTATTATGGGCAGTAAAGTGACTTTATAAAGGGCAGTAAAGTGACTTTATAAAGGGTAGTAAAGTGACGTATTATGGGCAGTAAAGTTACTTTATAAAGGGCAGTAAAGTGACTTTATAAAGGGTAGTAAAGTGACGTATGATGGGCAGTAAAGTGACTTTATAAAGGGTAGTAAAGTGACTTATTATGGGCAGTAAAGTGACTTTATAAAGGGCAGTAAAGTGACTTTATAAAGGGTAGTAAAGTGACGTATTATGGGCAGTAAAGTGACTTTATAAAGGGTAGTAAAGTGACGTATTATGGGCAGTAAAGTGACTTTATAAAGGGCAGTAAAGTGACGTATTATGGGCAGTAAAGTGACTTTATAAAGGGCAGTAAAGTGACGTATTATGGGCAGTAAAGTAACTTTATAAAGGGCAGTAAAGTGACGTATTATGGGCAGTAAAGTGACTTTTTAAAGGGCAGTAAAGTGACTTTATAAAGGGCAGTACAGTGACATTATAAAGAACAGTAAAGTGACATTATAAAGGGCAGTACAGTGACATTATAAAGGGCAGTAAAGTGACTTTATAAAGGGCAGTAAAGTGACTTTATAAAGGGCAGTAAAGTGACATTATAAAGGGCAGTAAAGTGACTTTATAAAGAGCAGTAAAGTGACATTATAAAGGGCAGTAAATTGACATAAAGGGCAGTAAAGTGACTTTATAAAGAGCAGTGAGGGGACTTCTAAAGGGCAGGGGACAGGTTATGAAAGTGTTCAAGAGTCCAACAGCAGAGGGGAAGAAACTGTTCTTGTGGAGGTTCTAGTCCTGATGGACCGCAGCCTCCTGCCTGAGGGGAGTGGTTGGAATAGTCCATGTGCAGGTGAGAGGGGAGTGGTTGGAATAGTCCATGTGCAGGTGAGAGGGGAGTGGTTGGAATAGTCCATGTGCAGGTGAGAGGGGAGTGGTTGGAATAGTCCATGTGCAGGTGAGAGGGGAGTGGTTGGAATAGTCCATGTGCAGGTGAGAGGGGAGTGGTTGGAATAGTCCATGTGCAGGTGAGAGGGGAGGGGTTGGAATAGTCCATGTGCAGGTGAGAGGGGTCGGCTGTGATACGACCAGCCCGGCCTCGAGCTTGGGCGACGTACAGGTCCTGCAGCGATGGAAGGCTGCGGCCGATCACTTCCTCTGCAGAGCGCACAATGCACTGTAGTCTCTGTTTGTCCCTGACTGTGGCTCCAGAACCACACGGTGATGGAGGAGGTGATGGAGGAGGTGATGGAGGAGGTGATGGAGGAGGTGATGGAGGAGGTGATGAGGAGGGAATGGAGGAGGTGAGGATGGACTCGATGATGGCCGTGTAGAACTGCAGCTTGGCTTTCCTGAGCTGCCGCAGGAAGTACATCCTCTGCTGGGCCTTCTTGATGAGGGAGCTGATGGTCGGCTCCCACTTGAGGTCCTGGGTGATGGTGGTGCCCAGGAAACGGAAGGACTCCACAGACACCAGCCGGTCCACCTCCCTCCTGTAGGAGACACC
>OZ035831.1:42229728-42369728 GCA_964034765.1 Knipowitschia caucasica
ACTAAAATAGACGTCCATGAACACTCAGCATTGACACACATGTGGATCGGAGCTTTGGGGCCAAGAGACAGTTTTGGACCATCCTGTAAAGACGTTTTCCTGAAGTAAGAAGATGCTATATGTTAGCATTGGCTAATTCTTTTCCGGGTCCACCCCCACAGGCCGGGGTGGTACAGCAGCTGTCAGCGCATGTCCTTTTGGACACTTTTGAGCCAGGGGCCCCCCCCCCCCACAAGAGCTGGTGCAATAAGAACAGGCAAATGAACAAACTCTGAGCCACTGTGCTTGCCTGAACTCACAAAAAGAGTGGCTTCACCTTAATTTAATTTGAACCACTCTCTCTAACGCAGTGTGTTCACCTTTTAAGTCACAAATTGTGCTTTTCTTTATGTGCAGTTTTTTTTCTTTGATTTCAACAACTGGAACTGTGTTTGTTTGTGTTTATTTGTTTTTTAGTTTTTATAAAAATATCCCCATATGATTCACACATCTGGTTTTGTATGCCCCCATAATGTCCAGTGCTACAGCCTCGAAGATAACAAAAATGGAGGCTAACTTCTGCATGACACACACATCTGATTTTCTACGTCCCATAAATTCCAGGGATACACGCTCTGAAATAACAAAATGGAGGTCACCCTTCAGCATGACACACAACATCTTGATTTTCTACGTCCCCATAATGTCCAGGGTCTACAACCGCATCTGAAGATAACAAAATGGAGGGACGACAACTTCACATGACACACACAAATGATTTTCTACGTCCCCATAATGTCCCAAGCTCCAGCGGCACTGAAGATAACAAAATGGAGGTCACACATCATCATGACACCACATCTGATTTTCTACGTCCCATAATTCCAGGGCAACAGCGCTCTGAAGATATAACAAAATGGAGTTCACACTCAACATGACACACACATGCTGATTATCTACGTCCCCATAATGTCCAGGGCTAACAGCGCTCTGAAGATAACAAATGGAGGTCACACGTCATCATGACACACAATCTGATTTTCTACGTCCCCATAAAGTCCAGGATACAGCGCTCGAAGATAACAAAATGGAGGCTAACTTCTTCATGCCACACACAACCTGTTTTCTACGTCCCCCATAAAATGTACGGGGCTACAGCGCTCTGAAGATAACAAAATGAGGCCAGACCATAAAAAAACCATACGTGTGGGCTTCTAATGCCATCCTTTGGTGGGTGCTTTCTGACTCACAGCATCAAACACAACACCGTAGCCGTAGAGCTATTTCCAGAGTTTTATTTGTCAAAATCAAATAGTCTGTGCTGCGTAGCGTTGCGAGCGATGTGTTTGCGTTGCGGTCAAAAACCATCGTCACCCTCATTATGCCTATTCCCCTACACCTGCCATCAATGACTACTCTGTTCCCATCTGTTCCGCCTCTCTTGCTCTAAACAAGGAATATTAAGATTTTCGATATTTAACATTATGAGTAACAAATATATATTTCAGGATGTTTTTAAATAATGATTTAAATTTCAGAACTAATTTTTAACTTTTAGAAATTTTTATACAAACTAAATAATTAATGCTTCACACCATGCTTTTTACAGCATTTTTATATTTTTTTCTTAATGCTTTGGATTCCTGACACAGTGACACGAGATGTTTCAAAATCATTGTTTACCCCATTCCAACCAACAATTATATTCTATGTAATTCACCCGCAAATACAATTGGCGCTTTCAGTAAAGCTCCCATCGTATTCCACTTGAAATGTTTGTCTCCAATAAATAAGATTTGTTTGACTTTAATGCATGTTTATTATAAATTTTATATTATTTATGTTGCAGTCATTTTGATTCAAAAAACAATTACCACAGGACTAATAACAGTTATATTAATACAAAATGATATACAAAATAATAAGTTTGCGTATAAAAATGTAATTATTTTCAGCGTATGATACAAAGTACGCGTCTATAGGTGGGCGTGGCTAAGCGCACGCTAGCGTCGAGTCCTCCAGTCCTGCTCTGCACCTGACCCCACGGGAAGGGATACATCACGTGCTGGACAACTTTGGTGAGTCTACATTTTATCACAATTCGAAATAGCGACGGTAAACTGTTCAATAATGATCATAGACAGTGAATATTTAATAAATAGTTAGTGATTGTGATGTATTCTTACTAACAGGGCAACACGTTGTTAGCATCCCTGCCTGCGTAGCTAAGCAAATGGGAGCTAACTTCGCTAACCTCGTTATACTGATATTGTTTATCAGGCCTACAAACTTAAGCCTTGCCGCACTGGAGAGATGTGGTCTGAATCCAACCCGAACCTGACCACGTTTTTAGCCCAAACTTTTCTAAGTCCTATTTGATGTTTTTGAGTGCGTGCGACGCCGTGCGCATGGAGTAGTTTTACAGAACCATTACCGCGTCTGTGCGCGCTGTTTGGAGTGAGGTTATCTGCGAGTACGATGGCAAAACCAAGACCGCGTCTGGGTCCAGTGTCTGTTGCGCTGTTTGGGGTCTCATTGAGTAGATCGTTCCGAGTGTCCACGGCCCTAACTAGTCTTGTCTCTGTCAGCTCGGACCCAAGGAGAGGGGGGGGGGGAGGGACCAGATCTTCAGCTATAGCCTCAGTCGGGACGTAAATAAAGCAAATCACGCTAATGGTGTTGTGCCTTAAGGACATGACTTAACTCTGTAAAAGTTAAATTTCCTTTTGGAACGTGACTGAGGATAATGTATTAACCTTTTAGACCTTACCTTTTATTCTTTTTTTTTTAACAGATTTATTGCAGCAAATCATGTCAGAGGAGGAGAGTGAGAACTGCCAACGAGAAAGGGAATCAAAGGTAAGAATTTCCGATTAATTAAGTAAAAAGTGCTTAAATTTTCCCACAGTGGGATCATGTATTATAGAACAGTGGGGATTAAAAACACCCAAACAAGACAATAATAGTATGTTCAACAAAAAATAATTTAAACTAGAGATGCACGATCCAGCTTTTTTTACTATTTATACCGATACCGAACTATGGTATTGCCGATACCGATAATGACCAATACCGGAAATGATCATGCTAAAATGTATTTAATAATTGAACTCTTTGTTCAGTAACTGCCAAAGCAGTGAGAAGTAAAGTTTTACAAACCATTCCAGGATAAAAAGTGATTCAACATAATGAGCAAAACTGCAACTATAAAGATGCTGCTCATGTCACATTTAAACATTCAACACTGTATTAGACCTGTATACATTTAATTGAATATAAATGTAACATATAGTAACATGTTTGAATAAATAAACACAACAAACAAAACACGCTGCATGAAAATGTAAATAAATAATAGTACCGTAGCTTTAAGTGGATTTCAGATATGGGCTGCGAGCCCATGATGAAGTCCAACACTTTGGGATTGTTGCTGAAAAGCTTTTTGTGACGCTGCGTCGTGTCAATCTGTGTCTCTGTTTTCACTACTCTCCTTTCGATGCAGAAACTCCCTGTGCTGTTTCTCGTGGGTGCTTAGTCCGTGTTGTATTTCCCGAGTTTACCGCCGAGTGAACAACGCTGTGTTGTTGAGTAGAGCGCCACTGAGGAAGTCACGTGTCCACAGCTGTTACAATTAATTTTAATCATATCCTTTTTATACGTATATGGTTAACATATGCCCAATGTATTTTAAGACCAATGTGCGGTACCTGGTATGTATTAAAAATATATAATATAAAAAAAAAAAAAAAGATAAGAAAATGATCGACAGCAGTGTCACAGGCAGATACCGATCCAGTATTTTTTCTGGTATCGGCGCCGATATCGATACCAGTTTTGATCGGTGCATCCCTATTTTATACCTTATTTTTTGTGAATAATTTGAATGTGTTTCAATTGTTTTATTTGACAAAAACGTTTGGTTTTACTGACTACCTACAAGCGAAATTAGATTCAATGTAATAATAGTTACTAGTGTAATTGGATTCTGTTCAGAATTTTCAGTGTCTTACAAACTCGTATTTTGTGGTTTAGTAACAGCTAAGCAATTTCGTAATCTGCAGAATTTACGGAACATCACAAACATTGTGAGGACAGATTGAGAATGATTCTCCTCAACACAACACAAAAAGAGAAGGTCAACCTTGACCTTGCAGCAGTGGGTCACAACTGTAGTAAAGGGTTGAAAATTTAAATCAATGGACGGTAAATATTTTTACCTGAAATCATTGTGTTTTTTTCTAGAGTGATGAACCCATTATTCGCGGAACTCAAAAGAACGATAGTGTCAAATGTATGTATAACAACTGACAAGTTTACACTTTAACATTTTCACTTTGAGACAAAATCTTTCTCAAGCTTGACAAAACAGTTTCTGCATGGGAACAAATTTGAGAAAAAAGCTACAAAGCAAAGAAAAAGTCCAACAAGCAATTACAAGATGACACGGTAGTCTAGTAATATTTACCTTATAGACGATTCATATCTTTGTACTATGTTTGGTCTTGTTAATCAGCATGTCGCGGGAACAAGATGGAGATGCTCATAGAGAAAAGATATCAATGCTCCCAGCCAGAACCACAGAAAAGAAAAAGAAAAGCTGCACATAAGAGACCAAAGGAAGCACAGACACCAGAGAAAGAGGTTTGTTTTATATTTGTCAAAGATACTTCAGACCTTAAGCCACTCTATTTAACATTGAGTTCAAAGAGGGCTGGGCTATATAACGGTATAATGCGGTATGCCCGATGAAACTGGCCAACAATAGATACCAGCACCAAATAGAAAGCAGCAAAAACAGCATGGCATGCAGCAGCATAGCCTAGCAGCATAGCTTAGCAGACACCACTGGAAACGCGAACAACAGCACGGCATTCACACTTTTCTGTCTCTATTGTTGTCACAGCGAACCCCCAGCAGAGGTAAATACACACACAGTAATCACAGTTTTAAGAAGTCTGTCATATTCTGCCAATCATTGTCAAAAGGCGTAGCTCGAACACATCCATGGTACAATGTTGAAAAGCGCCAGTGTGGCCCACGCATCATCACGGCAGAAGTTCGGTAAAGTTAGCGTCAATAGCTCACGAAAGCTACTTTGTTAACAAAAAGTAATTGTGCAAAATGATCCATTGACATCGATTGTACAAAACCAAGGCACTGTTTTAATGCAGAGGAAATCATTGCTGCAAAGCGCCAAGAAAGTGCTTAGGGAGCGTCACAACTGTCCAAAACCACTCTGTAAACGGTTTAGGATTTAAAAGGACAATAGCCCTGTACACGCACAAACACTGACACTCAGGTCGAGCACTGTGAGCTGAGTGGGATAGCACTCTCGTGCCTCTCAGCAGAAGGTCCTGGGTTCGACATCCCGATCGGACCAGGGCCTTTCTGAGTGGAGTTTGCATGTTCTCCCCGTGTCCTGCATAGGTTTCATCAGGGTACTCGTTTTTCCCCTACCACAAAAAATATGTACAATAGATCTGGCGTATGCCAGATCTATTGTACCAAGTGTAAACCGCTTATGAGACTCAACCTGCAGTGAAAAGTCGGGTATATAAATAAAAATGACTACTACTACTTACTACACTATAAATAATGACCATATCTAACTAACTATACTTTGATTTCCACATTTGCTGAGTTTTTTATATATTTTAAATGAAAACATGTTTTCCTTTTTTTTTAAATGCTTTTACAGTAATTGGTTCTTTACTGTAAAAACACAAATTATGTATGTTACAGCATTTGTCTCTTCATTTGTCTCACACCTGATTTTCAAACTCAAAATATCAAATATATTAGATTCTAAAATATAAATAAGTAACAATCTTGACTATTTCATTCAAGAGCCTGCTAGACCTATATTCACACACAAAATATACCGCAATAGGAATTTTAGGCCATATCGCCCACCCTAGAGTGCGTTTACAAAGCAAAAGTATATGGAGTTTTAAAACTGCTGTATTTTGGATCTCTAAACTTTCCGTATTACTCAAACTCTGTAAATGAAATGACAACCGTAAAAAGTTATCAACACGCCCAGCAAATGTGACCTCACCAATCATTGAGCTTCCGTTGCAATTCTAAAAAGCTCCTTGATTTTAAGTCTTAAGTATTTTTGCTTTGTGTTATAAAACGTTGGACAAGCAGCGAGGGAACACTATCAAACTACTATAATCTAAGCATTTTAAATCTAATTAAAATGGAGTAGGTGGAGAATTTGGATTGTAATGCTTTGTAAACTCACTCAATAATCATTCCTTTTACCTGCATCATATATTACACCAATTGCTATATTTGTTTCTCAGGAATCTGGTCTACCTCCGAGGACAGCCAGGAAGAATATGTCCCCAGAGAAATCTGAAATGTACAGTGAAGACAGTGAAGAAAGTGAAGATGAGAAAATGTTGCACAAGTCAACAAAAACGGGGGGGACTGCACAAAAAGAAAGCTGCAAAGAAGACCAAAGAATTAAGTCCAAAACGTAGCAGCAGAAACCAGAGAAAGAGGTTAGTGCTTTTTTTAGAGAGCAGTCCGATAGGTTTTTGGGGTTGTGCTCTACTATTTAAAGGTCGAGTAAACAATGGTTAGTTTAGCATCCAAGTAGTATGACTCAAAACCACTTCCCCTGCCCTCCCACAATTACAACTCTGGACAGACATGAAGGCGGGTCTGTAAAAAGGCAGTGATGAAGCCTCTCGGCTGCAATGTGAAAGTAGTACACTTATGCACGTCTGTGATCGATGACAGACTTGACAATTGCAAGCTTCCACTAACAAATAGCCTAAGCAAAACCTAGTTTGGCTGTGTCCGAGTCTCGACGCCTTTTCTCATCTGATGTTTTCTTCTTTGCCAAAAACGGCAAGTGGTCAAACGTGAAATTGGCACTTTGGGGGTTTTCTGTTCAGCCTTTGTTGGTGCTTTAGAAAATATGACTCAACTGACAGGGAGGGAGGGGGAGAATGCATCCCATAGTTTCTTCTATCGGACCGCCCAAAGTAATTTTTGAAGCTACAGGCATCTGGTCCATTCCTATTAGAAATCATATAACTTTCTACTTTTGGGGTTAAAGGATAGTTCCCCCCATTGCATCTAGAAAAATCATTCACTACATTTTTAAGTGTACCTGTAAATAAACCCCTTTGTTTTAATAGAAAGTAAATGTTCACATACAGCTGCATTATTTATAACCCGTTGGTAATCATGCTATAATGTCACAATGAATCAACAGCTGATGAAAACAAAGCCCGATACTGGACACGTATAACTGGACACAATAGCTGTTAGGTTGAGGTGTTTTAACTATTGACTATTGTGGACAAAGGTAAATAGCAATGGGTTCTGGGGCAAATATCAACATAGCTAAGTGGTCTGGACTAATTTATATATTTTGATGATAAAGCGAGCCCTATAGCTACTAAACTAGAGTCATAAGTCTGTAAACTGTGCTCTGTCAACAGCCCTAATCACATAAAAGTCCTTGTGACGTAATCCACAGCTGATAGAGAGGGAATACTCTACCTACCACAATGAAAATGGGGATATGACTGTACCTTGTGACAGATGGACTTAATAGCCCTAAGGGCTTTTTTTCAACTATTAAATGTTCTATATCTATAGAGATCTTCATTTCAAAATTTGATTTGCTTTTTGCTTCAAAACCCTGATCAGTATTGTTTTAAAAAATGTTTAATTTTTTCTAATTGCTGCATTCTGATTTCAGCTGATCAAACAAGTCCAATGCTCCAACTCTGAGGACAGTCAGGAAGAGGACAGTGAGGACGGCAAAGTTACAAATAAAACAAAAGAATTTGTAAAAGGTATCCAAGAGGTACCAGATCCAAAAAATATGAAAGTGAAAAAACTAGAAACAAAAAAAGATGGCAGCAGATTGTATGACAAGCATTTTTACTGCTATTATTGTAAAAAGCCTGTAAGCAAAATGGCACGTCACCTTAAGTCAATGCATTTTTCTGAAGTTGAAGTGGAGAAGGCCTTTGCTTTCCCAAAGGTTCTAGAGAACGAAGAATGCAGCTCTCTTTTCTTTTGAATAAAGGAAACCGTCTCCATAATAATCTTGTTTTGAAGGATGGGATTGGAACTGTTATTCCAAGAAGACAGCCAAGTCAAACTGCAAAACCGAGCGATTTTGTGCATTGTGTGAATTGCCAAGGATACTACAAACGGAGTTGTCTGTGGAGACACATGACGAGGTGTCAGCTGAGCCAGAGAGTAAAGGGTATGAAGGAAGGAACTAGAGAGTTCTCGCTCTCTGTAAATATATGGAGCCTGTTCCAGACCATGTTAATGAACAATTCTGGAAAATGTTACAGGATATGCGAGATGATGAGATTTCAGCAGTGGTGCGACGAGAGAAGTATATTTTGAAATTGGGGGAGTCTCTATTCAACAAAAGTGGACATGATAAAGCACAGCACGAATACATTAGGCAAAAGATGCGAGAGAGTGGAAGGATGGTCCTGGAAGGACAAAAAAATGGACACTTGAAGACATTAACAGACTTTTTTGTTCCAGCCAACTTTCATTACGTGATTACTGCTGTGAGGAATGTTGCCGGCCAAAATAAAACTACAAATTCATTCAAGACTCCAACAATAGCACTTAAATTGGGTCATAATCTAAAAAAAATTGCGAACATTATGGAATGTGATGCAATGATAACCGGCGATGAAGTTCTGAAAAACAACACATGCGCTTTCAAAAAATTGTACCATACTAAATGGAACGAATGTGTGTCTTCACAAGCCCTCCGGAATCTGGAGGAAGGTAAATGGAATGCCCCGTTGCTGTTGCCGGTTGTGGACGACATTGTTAAAATGCACAATCATCTGGATGTGAAGAGGGAGGAGCTACAGGCAAAACTTACAGAGCCCAACAGAGATTCGTGGGCAGCCCTGGCAAAAATCACACTTTGTGAAATCATACTTTTTAATCGCAGACGAGCGGGTGAGGTTTCAAAAATGCCCCTCAATGCCTTTATTCCTAGAGATAATACTTCTCCCAATTCTGATGTCCTGCTGGCATTGTCCGATCTTGAGAAGAAACTTTGCTCCCACTTCAAACGGATCGAGATACGGGGGAAACGTGGAAGAAAGGTGCCATTGCTGCTTACGCCAAACATGTGCCGATCGATGGAAATGCTTCTTGATGCACGCCAAAGCTGCGATGTGTTAGACGAAAATGTATACATGTTTGCAAAACCAAAGACAAAAGACAGCTTTTACAGAGGATCTGATGCAATCCGACAAGTTGCACAAAGTTGTGGTGCTAATAATCCTGCAGCCTTGTCTTCTACCAAATTAAGAAAACATGTTGCCACAATGTCAAAGGTACTCAACTTAAAAGACAATGAAATGGACGAATTGGCGAGCTTCTTGGGCCACGACATTAGAGTTCACAGGGAGTACTACAGACTGCCTGAAGGAACGTTGCAATTGGCTAAAATCAGTAAAGTGCTCATGGCACTAGAGAGGGGATCTATCAGTAAATACAAAGGCAAGAATCTGGATGAGATCCAGATTGATCCTCAAGGTAATTAAACAATCAAAATCTTATTATCGATATGTTTATGTATTTAGCTTGAATTTTACAGAGAAAGTAATCGAAGAAACAGAATCAGAAAGTGAGTCAGTTGATGGGCCGTGCTCCTCAAAGTCCTCAGGTATTTGGACATCAGAGACTGACAGATTTGAGAAACTAAACATGGACAGGGAATAAAAGGCAAATGATTGAGCACAAACCATAGTTTTAAAATGTGTTTTTCTGCAGAACGATCCTGTAGATCCAGAGCCACAACAAGCACAAGTCTGGATGAAGATTCTCAGACCTCAACATTTCAAGGTTAAAGAAAGTAAACTTTAAAATGGATGCTGTCAGACTCTTAGTACTGCAGTCAGACTCTTAGTACTGCTGTCAGACTCTTATACTCTTAGTACTGCAGTCAGACTCTTAGACTCTGACTGCAGTACTGAGAGTCTAACTGCAGTACTAAGAGTATAACTGCAGTACTAAGAGTATAACTGCAGTACTAAGAGTATAACTGCAGTACTAAGAGTATAACTGCAGTACTAAGAGTATAACTGCAGTACTAAGAGTATAACTGCAGTACTAAGAGTATA
Organism: Knipowitschia caucasica; assembly: GCA_964034765.1. NCBI lineage: Eukaryota > Metazoa > Chordata > Actinopteri > Gobiiformes > Gobiidae > Knipowitschia > Knipowitschia caucasica. Next base: position 42,239,847 of record OZ035831.1, read on the forward strand.
ACTGCAGTACTAAGAGTCTGACTGCAGTATTAAGAGTCTAACAGCAGTACTAAGAGTCTAACAGCAGTACTAAGAGTCTAACAGCAGTACTAAGAGTCTGACTGCAGTACTAAGAGTCTGACAGCAGTACTAAGAGTATAACTACAGTACTAAGAGTATAACTGCAGTACTAAGAGTATAACTGCAGTACTAAGAGTATAACTGCAGTACTAAGAGTATAACTGCAGTACTAAGAGTCTGACTGCAGTACTAAGAGTCTGACTCTTAGTACTGCAGTCAGACACTTAGTACTGCTGTCAGACTTATACTCTTAGTACTGCAGTCAGACTCTTAGTACTGCAGTCAGTATACTCTTAGCACTGTAGTTATACTCTTAGTACTGCAGTTACACTCTTAGTACTGCAGTCAGACTCTTAGTACTGCAGTCAGACTCTTAGTACTGCAGTCAGACTCTTAGTACTGCAGTCAGACTCTTAGTACTGCTGTTAGACTCTTAGTACTGCTGTTAGACTCTTAGTACTGCTGTTAGACTCTTAATACTGCAGTCAGACTCTTAGTACTGCAGTTATACTCTTAGTACTGCAGTTATACTCTTAGTACTGCAGTTATACTCTTAGTACTGCAGTTATACTCTTAGTACTGCAGTTATACTCTTAGTACTGCAGTTAGACTCTCAGTACTGCAGTCAGAGTCTAAGAGTCTGACTGCAGTACTAAGAGTATAAGAGTCTGACAGCAGTACTAAGAGTCTGACTGCACTACTTAGTACTGCAGTCATACTCTTAGTACTGCTGTTAGACTCTAGGTACTGCTCTCAGACTCTTAGTACTGCAGTTATACTCATAGTACTGCAGTTATACTCTTAGTACTGCTGTCAGACTCTTAGTACTGCAGTTATACTCTTAATACTGCAGTTATACTCTTAGTACTGCAGTTATACTCTTAGTACTGCAGTTATACTCTTAGTACTGCAGTTATACTCTTAGTACTGCAGTTATACTCATAGTACTGCAGTTATACTCTTAGTACTGCTGTCAGACTCTTAGTACTGCAGTTATACTCTTAGTACTGCAGTTATACTCTTAATACTGCAGTCAGACTCTTAGTACTGCAGTCAGACTCTTAGTACTGCAGTCAGACTCTTAGTACTGCAGTTATACTCTTAGTACTGCAGTTATACTCTTAGTACTGCAGTTATACTCATAGTACTGCAGTTATACTCTTAATACTGCAGTCAGACTCTTAGTACTGCAGTCAGACTCTTAGTACTGCAGTCAGACTCTTAGTACTGCAGTTATACTCTTAATACTGCAGTTATACTCTTAGTACTGCAGTTATACTCATAGTACTGCAGTTATACTCTTAGTACTGCTGTCAGACTCTTAGTACTGCAGTTATACTCTTAGTACTGCAGTTATACTCTTAATACTGCAGTCAGACTCTTAGTACTGCAGTCAGACTCTTAGTACTGCAGTCAGACTCTTAGTACTGCAGTTATACTCTTAGTACTGCAGTTATACTCTTAGTACTGCAGTTATACTCTTAGTACTGCAGTTATACTCTTAGTACTGCAGTTATACTCTTAGTACTGCAGTTATACTCTTAGTACTGTAGTTATACTCTTAGTACTGCTGTCAGACTCTTAGTACTGCAGTCAGACTCTTAGTACTGCAGTCAGACTCTTAGTACTGCAGTCAGACTCTTAGTACTGCAGTCAGTCAGACTCTTAGTACTGCAGTCAGACTCTTAGTACTGCAGTCAGACTTAGTACTGCCGTTATACTCTTAGTACTGCTGTCAGACTCTTGTATTTATTTTTCTCTTTACGTCGACAGAACCATCTTCAAGACCCAGCACTTCCTCCGACTTAAGTTTCCCGGAGGATTCTGAAATGTCACATTCTGAAGGTGAGGGACATTTCTACTGTTTATCATGGACCAATCACATGTTCTCTCCTTCTGCATCAGTTTATCATGGACCAATCACATGTTCTCTCCTTCTGCATCAGTCTATTATGGACCAATCACATGTTCTCTCCTTCTGCATCAGTCTATTATGGACCAATCACATGTTCTCTCCTTCTGCACTAAGCACCAGTAAAAACTAGATCATTTGAATAGTTCAGTGTAATTATTATTTTAAAAATGGGTGAATGTAAAGTGTGGATGAGTGTCTGCAGAGCACACAAAGCTGATAAAAAAGGTTTGGGAATCCCTGATTTAGTAAGTCATATTAATCATTATTTTATTGTTTTTTCCCCCTCAGAATCAAAAGGGCCAAAAGGAAGAAAACAAGTCCAAAAGAGGCCGTGGACAACCAAAGAAATAGAAGCTGTGGAAAAAACACTTTTTGATTTCATCCAGACTGGCAAAGTCCCTGGTAAGGCACAGTGCACCCACTGCATCGAGAGCTCTGCTCAGGACCTAGAAGGAAGAACCTGGCAGGGAGTGAAATTTTACGTTAAAAATCGTATTGAGGCACTGAGAAGAGCAAGTTGCATCAGAAAGTAGTCCTCTGTTATAGTTCAAATGTTTGTTTATATAATTGTTATATTATATTTGTTTTAGTGTTTTTCTCTTGAATATTGTGAGAAATGTTTACATTATTCATATGCATGGGTGCACTGCGCCTTCCGAGTTCTTTCAGACATGATTGCTGTAAACCTCAGTTTGGTATCTGGCTGTCAATTTATTTTCAAGAATGCTTGTTATTGGTAGTTGGTAATTGTTTTGCCAATAAACACATGCCACTGCACACTGGCGTTGTTTAAATCTGTTCATAGTAAACAATTTTAATAGTGCTGGTACATAACACACACGTTTTAAATAGTGAGAGTACCTCTGTTAATATATCCTTACCGTTAGCATTAAGTATACAAGAAAAACATATTGCCATCTGGTGGCTGAACTTGGTACTACATAATAGCCATGTCCCCAAAAGTCACAAATCACAAGAAAAAAAGAAAGAGGGAAAACTTTGAACATTTTGGTTCGAATTTTTTTGCTAGGTTTCCAGGCCCAAGAAAAAAAATTGGATGTAGTTTCGGTGGCTCTACCTCTTCAGGAAAAATCAGGTCCCCATTATCACCCTTGAACCTGAGGTCCCCATTTATTCTGTTTTACAAGTATATGTGTGTGTGTGTGTGTGTGTGTGTGTGTGTGTGTGTGTGTGTGTGTGAGGGTGTGTGTGTGTGGGTGAGGGTGTGTGTGAGTGTGTGTGTGGGTGAGGGTGTGAGTGTGTGTGGGTGAGGGTGTGTGAGTGTGTGTGTGTGTGTGTGTGTGTGTAAAAAATTCGGTTTTTTGGGTCTGATGTCTTTGACTCTGACATCCCTGGTCTAAGGTCTCTGTAATAATTTTTCTTACTTCTTCTTCTTCTTCTTCTCTCTTCTTTCTTCTTCTTCTTTCTTTCATCTTCTCTTTCTTCTTCTTCTTCTTCTTCTTCTTCTTCTTCTTCTTCTTTCTTCTTCTATCTGATTCTTCCTTCTTCTTCTTCTTTCTTTCTTCTTCTTCTTCTCTTCTTCTTCTTCTTCTTCTTCTTTCTTCTTCTCTTCTTCTTCTTCCTTCTTCTTCTTCTTCTTCTTCTTCTTCTTCTTCTTCTTCTTCTTTCTTCTTCTTCTTCTTCTTCTACTTCTTCTTCTCTTTCTTCTTCTTCTTCTTCTTCTTTCTTCTTCTTTCTTCTTCTTCTTCTTCTTTTCTTCTTCTTCTCTTCTTCTCTTTCTTCTTCTTCTTTCTCTTCTTCTTTCTTCTTCTTCTTCTTCTTCTTCTTTTCTTCTTCTTTTCTTCTTCTCTCTTCTTCTTCTAATCTCTTCTTCTTCTTCTTTTCTTTCTTCTTCTTCTTCTTTTCTTCTTCTTCCTTCTTTCTTCTTCTTCTTCTATTCTTCTTCTTTTCTTCTTCTTCTTCTTCTTCTTCTTCTTTCTTCTTCTTTTCTTTCTTCTTCATCTTCTTCTCTTTCTTTTCTTCTTCTTCTTCTTCTTCTTCTTCTTCTTCTTCTTCTTCTTTCTTCTTCTTCTTCTTCTTCTTCTTCTTCTTCTTCTTTCTTCTTCTTCTTCTATCTTCTTCTTCTTCTTCTTCTTCTTCTTTTCTTCTTCTTCTTCTTCTTCTTTTCTTCTTCTTCTTCTTCTTCTTCTTCTTCTTCTTCTTTTCTTTCTTCTTCTTCTTCTTCTTCTTCTTCATTCTTCTTTTCTTCTTCTTCTTCTTCTTCTTCTTCTTCTTCTTCATCTTCTTCTTCTTCTTCTTCTTCTTCTTCTTTCTCTTCTTCTTCTTCTCTCTTCTTCTTCTTCTTCTTTCTTTTCTTCTTCTTTTCTTCTTCTTCTTCTTCTTCTTCTTCTTCATCTTCTTCTCTTCTTCTTCTTTCCTTCTTCTTTCTTCTTCTTCTTCTTCTTCTTCTTCTTCTTCTTCTTCTTCTTCTTCTTCTTCTTCTTCTTCTTCTTCTTCTTCTTCTTCTTCTTCTTCTTCTTCTTCTTCTTCTTCTTCTTCTTCTTCTTCTTCTTCTTCTTCTTCTTCTTCTTCTTCTTCTTCTTCTTCTTCTTCTTCTTTCTTCTTCTTCTTCTTCTTCTTCTTCTTCTTCTTCTTCTTCTTCTTCTTCTTCTTCTTCTTCTTCTTCTTTCTTCTTCTTCTTCTTCTTCTTCTTCTTCTTCTTCTTCTTCTTCTTCTTTCTTCTTCTTCTTCTTCTTCTTCTTCAGAGGTCGGGTGTGCTCAGCCACATCTGGACAGGGGAGGACGTGTGGCTGCCCAGTGTGTGTCGGGACTTCATGGTGGACTGGGCGTCTGAGCTGGAGAAGCACGTCCAGGTGGGTTTCTGACACAGTGATGTCATGATGATGTCACAGTGATGTCACAGGTGTGTGATGTTTGACTCCTGTCCAGCCCAAGAGCAGAGCGGACTACGAGCGTCCAGAGAAGAGGGACTGGAGGGAGCAGCTGCTGTGCATGTTGGAGTCTGGGGGAGAGGGGGACATGGGGGCTCACCGGCGCCTCCTGCTGGACTGGAGCAGACAGATTAGGAGCAGGCCTGAGGTGAGCTCTGTCTGCCCCACACTGGGTCACACACAATCTCCTCTGACTGACACACTTATTACATGACAGACTTCAGGAGGATTATATCTGACACACAAGGACAAGGACAATGAGCCAAACAAATAAACTTGTTACGGGACATTTATCTGGTTTGTAACGGGGGATTGTGACCAGCATCGGTACGAATGCACTGCAGATGGTCCAGGTCCATTTACAACAGGTGGCTGAGTGGTTAGCACTCTCGCCTCTCAGCAAGAAGGTCCTGGGTTCGAATCCTGGTCGGAACAGGGCCTTTCTGAGTGGAGTTTGCATGTTCTCCCCATGTCTGCGTATGTTTCCTCTGAGTGCTCCGGTTTCCCCTACCACTAAAAAAATGCTCACTAGGTTAAATCTTCCAGCTCTGGTCCTGACTAAGCCGAGCATCAACATCTGGAGATGGGTTCCCGGGCGCTGTTACTACGGCGACCACTGCTCCTGACGTAAGCCTTAGCGGCATCAGGATGGGTCAAATGCAGAGGACAAATTTCCTTACGGGGACGATAAAGTGCACATTTGTTTATTTTATTTATTTATAGCTGCGTCGTTCTTTATTTATGTGTGTGGTCCTGAAAATAACAGAAAGTCTAAATTAGAATGAGCTACTTGGGCGGCACGGTGGCTGAGTGGATAGCACTCTCGCCTCTCAGCAAGAAGGTCCTGGGTTCGAATCCCGGTCGGACCAGGGCCTTTCTGAGTGGAGTTTGCATGTTCTCCCCGTGTCTGCGTAGGTTTCCTCCGGGTACTCCGGTTTCCCCTACCACTAAAAATATGTCCAATAGTTCTGGCATGTGCCTCCTGTACTGGCGACCCTGCTCCCATCTCTGTGTGGAGTGAGAGACAAATGCCCAAAAATAACAATTGTAAACCGCTTTGAGACTCAGATCTGCAGTGAAAAGGCGGTATATAAATAAAAACTTACTTACTTACTTACTTAACAAATTCATTAGACGAGAACAGGAACCCCAGGGCCTTCATTCCCACCGCGGTCAGACACGATGAGTCACTTCAAGTCATGCACTAGGACTGAACAAACCTGTTATTGCCACTGTTTCTTTATTGCCCATTTTATTACTTATTACTACATCCTGCACAGACTATATGTTAACCTTTAACATGTTGTAACTTATGTCTTTTGCACAAATCTGATTCTATCTGTGCCAAAGTGACATGTACGTGTCTCCAGTGTGAGATCAATAAAATCGATCTTATCTTATCAATAACATTTAGCACACAGTAGTTAGCATGTTAGCTCTTAGCAGCACTCAAAACCAAAGCAGCATAGATTCAAATGTGTCTAAAATACACCTGCAGTTCACTTTTGTTATGATCGCTTTATGAACAGGAAAGTGAAAGTAAAGCAGGGTTCGTTTATGTGACTTCAGTCCAAGCACTACTCACTTTTTATACCGTGAGGTGACGTCCGAACAAAAACACTAAGTTCACAAAATGTTTTAAACTTAGTAGTGCTATCAGTGTGCCTTGAAAATACAAACTTCTGATTGGCCCAAATTAGCTGTCAATGAACCCCAGATTATAAACGCTTTCCAATGGCTGTCAATCAACTCAGAGGCCAAAGAGGGTCGTCCTTCGTCATAAAACTAAACACATCCATCCATTTTCTTCCCCTTAATCCATTTCTGGGTGGGGGGGTGGCAATCAGAGCTGCACCCAGTCCACAAAGCACCAGCCCCTGACACGATGAGCCAAAAATAAATAAACTAAACCCAGATCTGTCAGTGTCACATTAGAACGGTTCTTTTCTACTACACTTATTGTGTGTTTATGGAGTGTGTGTAGTAAAGTGTTGCTGCTCAGTTCTCGGTGTGGCCTGGAGAGCCGGTGCTGATGATGCTGGACGACCTGGAGTTCCAGTGGAAGAGAGGACGGCTGCCCACGCTCCAACCCGCCATGGAGCTGGTCATCCTGGCTGTGGTCAACGGACACTCCCCCCTCAAGGTTCGCTTCTCCAGAGTCAGTGCTAATGCTAACCACTGTAGAAGAGGGAGTAACAGAGTGTGTGTGTGTGTGTGTCTGTGTGTGTATTTGCTGAGCAGGAGGACATTCCAAAGCAGTGGCTGTTGAGGACCCAGAGCAAACACTCAGTGGGTGAGTGCACCTCGTAACATCAGCTGAATAAAGTGCTGTGTGCGACTAACCTCCTGATGACACTTTGTTTCAGATGGACTTCGTTATGTGCCGCATGGAGGTAAGACTCTCACACACACACACACACACACACACACACACACTGCGCTCACACACACACACACACTGCGCTCACACACACACACACTCTGCGCTCACACACACACAGACAAACATAATGATCCTAACTGTGCTCTCTCCACAGTGTGGAACTGGATCTGTGAGTGCGCAGGTGTGTATTTCGTATGTTTTTAGTCTGTATGTCATGTGTTGTGTAGTGTGTATGTCATGTGTTATGTATTGTGTAGAGTGTATGTCATGTGTTATGTATTGTGTAGAGTGTATGTCATGTGTTATGTATTGTGTAGAGTGTATGTCATGTGTTATGTATTGTGTAGAGTGTAGTGTGATCACTGAGTCAGTGACGTGTGTGTCTCCCATCACAGAGGAGGTGGTCCTGGACCCAGACTCTGCACATCCAGACCTGCTCCTGTCGGAGGACCAAAAGAGGATGCGCTGTGTCCCGGAGCGAGGGCAGAGGGAGGTGTCCTGCTGCCCCCAGCGCTTCACAGGCTGGTGGTGTGCGGCGGCTCAGGAGGGCTTCTCCTCTGGGACTCACTACTGGGAGGTGGAGGTGGGAGACAGGGACTGGCGTGTGGGCGTGGCCTGTGAGTCTGCGGTGAGGCGGGGCTACCGGGCTCTGAACACACACTCAGGTTTCCTGACTCTGCGCCTGGAGAGGGGCGCGGAGCTCAAAGCTCTCACTGTGCCCCCCACGGCCCTGTCCCGCAGCCTGGCCCCCCGCATCCTGGGCCTGTTCCTGGACTACGACCAGGGCCAGCTGTCCTTCTACGACGTGGAGAAGCGCTCGCACCTGTACACCTTCAACCACAGCTTCACAGAGAAGGTTTTCCCCGTGTTTGGGACCGTGGAGGTGCTCAGGGACCTGGTGATCCGTCCTGCACACGTGCGGCAGCCGTGCCTATGTCCGGGGGCCTGTCTATGGACCTGAGCCCGGACCTGACCATGGTCCTGAGCCGGGCCTGACCATGGTCCTGAGCCGGGCCTGTCTATGGACCTGAGCCGGGCCTGTCTATGGACCTGAGCCCGGGGCTGACCATGGTCCTGAACCGGGCCTGTCCATGGTCCTGAGCCGGGCCTGTCTATGGTCCTGAGCCGGGCCTGTCCATGGTCCTGAGCCGGGCCTGTCTATGGTCCTGAGCTGGGCCTGTCTATGGTCCTGAGCCGGGCCTGTCTATGGTCCTGAGCCGGGCCTGTCTATGGTCCTGAGCCGGGCCTGTCCATGGTCTTGAGCCGGGCCTGTCTATGGTCCTGAGGCGGGCCTGTCTATGGACCTGAGCCGGGCCTGTCTATGGACCTGAGCCGGGCCTGTCTATGGACCTGAGCCAGGGCCTGTCTATGGACCTGAGCCGGGCCTGTCTATGGACCTGAGTCGGGCCTGTCTATGGACCTGAGCCGGGCCTGTCTATGGACCTGAGCCGGGGCCTGTCTATGGACCTGAGCCGGGCCTGTCTATGGACCTGAGCCGGGGCCTGTCTATGGACCTGAGCCGGGCCTGTCTATGGACCTGAGCCGGGCCTGTCTATGGTCCTGAGCCGGGCCTGTCTATGGTCCTGAGCCGGGCCTGTCTATGGTCCTGAGGCGGGCCTGTCTATGGACCTGAGCCAGGCCTGTCTATGGTCCTGAGCCGGGCCTGTCTATGGTCCTGAGGCGGGCCTGTCTATGGACCTGAGCCAGGCCTGTCTATGCACCTGAGCCGGGCCTGTCTATGGACCTGAGCCGGGCCTGTCTATGGTCCTGAGCCGGGCCTGTCTATGGTCCTGAGGCGGGCCTGTCTATGGACCTGAGCCGGGCCTGTCTATGGACCTGAGCCGGGCCTGTCTATGGACCTGAGCCGGGCCTGTCTATGGTCCTGAGGCGGGCCTGTCTATGGACCTGAGCCAGGCCTGTCTATGGACCTGAGGCGGGCCTGTCTATGGACCTGAGCCAGGCCTGTCTATGGACCTGAGCCGGGCCTGTCTATGGACCTGAGCCGGGCCTGTCTATGGACCTGAGCCGGGCCTGTGCATGAGGCCCCAGACCAGCTTCTACATGTGCACCACTCCTCTGCCTTCTACTCATCCACTTTTCGATCATGTGTTGCTTTGTTCTAACTCTGGGCATAAAGAACAGACCTGAGGCTCCAGACCGAGACCGAGACCGACATTGAGCAGGTTTTCTTTCATACTTCCACATTTTCATATTCTCACTCCTAAAACATTTGCTGTCTGTAAATACACAGGCTTTGAAACCAGTTGTTTTTTATAAAGTCTTTATTTAACTCTTTAGAAGTGCAATAAAAGTGCCAACAAATAAAACACTGCAAACGTTCAGTTTCTGTGGTACTTTCTCGTGTTCACAAAGAGGTTTCCCTTTGGTTCCGTTTGTTCGACAAACACTGGTTCTTACGCTACAATCATTATACTTTTCCAACACATTTATACATCTTTTGGATATTTTACAAAAAGTAGTGAACTCTGCCTCCTCACATGATCACGATCTATTCTCATTTTCTATGATATGCAAAATATTCTGAACAAACATTGAGATTATTGGTCTGAAGAGTCTTTAGGAGGAGCAGAGGGAAAGCATGCGTCCTCCACAGAAGGTCAATGAGGATCAGTGAAGCAGCGCTGACTGGACAGTGTTATCCCCGCTCCCACCAGCAGAGGGCGCTGTGCCGTAACAGTTTGTAACAGTAACATCCAGTGCGAAGCCTAAACTCACCATTACACACGCTCAGGATGCGATCGACGTGACAATAAATAACATTGGAAGCGAGTCATACTGTGTCAGATTAAAACAGTCCTGGTGTTTTTAGGACTCGTAGTACATCTTTTTGGTGACGGAGGTGCCGCCCATCACGCTCCTCTGCACCACCTCTTTGGTCACATGACGGGTCACCATCCCGCTGGTCTCTGTGTGCTGCGTGGACACCATCATCCCGTCTGAGGAAGGCAAGACTGGAGTCAACATCTATGATTTTAATTCATCTGATAATTCACTTTAGTTGCTTTACAAGTCGCGAGTCACTTTAACTACTATTTTATTACTATTGTTTATTCTGGTCACATTCTCTGCTGCTCAAGTACAATCTACAGATCTGTAAAAACCTCCTGATCCTGATGTGACTGATCCTTGAACCAAGTAACATATCTCCAGAGTTGTATTTTATTATTATCTATTTTCTTAAAGGAGCAGTGTGTAAACATGTGTCCTAAAGTGGTACTGCAGCCTCTCCCACTTTCCCTGACTCAGGTTGCCAGATATGCAGACGAATCCAGCTGAGACCATAACAGCTGAATAGACAAGAGTTTTGTCAACAACAAATCTATAACCAACACCTTTTTCACAAAGATAGAAATCCTGGTTTTATTCCTTGTTTTGTCGTTAATGATTTGAGAATCATAACAAGGCCTTTTTTAGTTCTGCGCCACATGGTACTTTACCAGTGAGATTAGCTCCACACGGTGAGTTCTGGCGCCCGGATCACTAATGATGACAGATTAGGGTCCTTTAATGATGACAGATTAGGGCCCTTTAATGATGACAGATTAGGGCCCTATAATGATGACAGATTAGGGCCCTTTATCGATGACAGATTAAGGCCCTTTGATGATGAAAGATCAGGGCCCTTTAATGATGACAGATTAGGGCCCTATAAGGATGACAGATTAGGGCCCTATAATGATGACAGATTAGGGCCCTTTAATTATGACAAATTAAGGCCCTTTAATGATGACAGATTAAGGCCCTTTAATGATCACAGATTAGGGCCCTTTAATGACAGATTAGGGCCCTTTAATAAGGACAGATTAGGGCCTTTAATGATGACAGATTAAGGCCTTTTAATGATCACAGATTAGGGCCCTTTAATAAGGACAGATTAGGGCCCTTTAATGAGGACAGATTAGGGCCTTTTAATGATCACAGATTAGGGCCCTTTAATGATGACCAATTAGGGCCCTTTAATGAGGACAGATCAGGGCCCTTTAATGAGGACAGATTAGGGCCCTTTAATGATTACTTGACATGAAATTCTTACATCTTACTACTTTAAATGGATCCTGTTTGACGTGTACAACCTGAGTCTCTTATTTCCTCTTTTTATTCTGCTGTTTTGTGCAACTATGACATTGATATTTCCTCACTGTGGGACGAATAAAAAAAAAATATATATCTTAAAACATAGAAGAAGAAAGCGGTGACGTGTGGCGGTACCTGAGGAGAAGAACGGCTCGTTGATCATGGTGCGTGTGACCTGTGTGGGGAGCTGGAACACCTCTCTGCTGCTCATGGACTGGCTGTTGTACTGTGACAGAGCTCCTGAAGGGGGCAGCGGAGAGCACACGGTCACACACACTTCAGATGTTATTGTTGAGATTTTAAACTGTGCGTCTTGCCCAGTGTTTCATATGTCTGCTGGTTGGACAGGTCTTGTATAAAGTGGGACAAATGTATGGTTTTGATTCCAACACTAGACCCTTTGCAACCATCACTACAGTTAAAAGTCTATTGTGTTTTATAAAGTAGAAGTTTATTAAGATTCTTATATAGCCAAAACAGATTCCTAGTTTAACAGAAACAGAGCAGTTACCTCCGTCCTGGGACTCGATGGTGATGATGCCCTCTCTCTCTGGACCGAAGCCCTGGGTGGTCCTGGCCTGGACTTTGAACTTGTAGGGAACGTTCTCGGTCAGGTTTGGAACCGTCAGACTGGTCTCAGAGCTGTCCCCGCTGACCTGGAAGGAACGCACGTCGCCTGGAGAGAAAAGAGTGTTCAAAGGAAAAGTTACAAAGAGAAAAGCAGACAGCGCCACTTTTATAACATTAGACAAATATTTAAATACGGTAAAATAACATCGGGAAGAAACACTGGGTCCCTGATGACCACGATGCAGAAAATATCCCACAGGACTGCAATAATTAGAATATTGAGTCGTGAATGAAACAGAATAAACTACAGCTAAGCCACGCCTCCTCCACCCTGGACACTGTCAACTTTCAGAGACACAACTTCACAACTGGAAATTTTATTTTGATCCATGGAGAGCTAACACTGATTGTTTAATGTGTTTGTTTTCATTGTAATTCTTGTTTTTGTGAAGGTAAATCGCGTTGTAAAGTCCTTTGAGATATCTACTGTCGTAATTTAGGGCTGTACAAAAACATATTGAATGGAATTTGATAAATAACAGTCACTCTGCTATATCTTAAATATTGTTTTTGTGTGTATTATGTAAGTTATAATTATACTACTCAAGGATCAAATAGAATATAATTATCTTTAAATACATTATTTCAAAATATGCAAGAATATGTTTGAACGAATAATAACCCATTATGGCTTCATCATGTGGTTCACAGCTCAGTGCATCTTTCATTTAAGCAGGTTTGGTCTTGTAGCTGTTTGTGGTTAAAATACTGACAATGATCGTGACAGCACATTGGGCTGATTTTGCTCCAAACAAATCAATAATATAAATATAAATCCACTAACGCAGACTCATGTGTTGTAACAGTAAAGTAGTTCCATGGGCAGGTAGCACCCAGAGCCTACAGTACCTCCTCCGTGCAGCTGCTCGCAGGTCACCACGTAGCCCAGGACGTCTCCGTTGGGTTTGCGGGGTTTGTCCCAGCTGAGCTGCAGGGAGTCTGGGCTCAGGGCCGTGAAGATCAGGGGTCCTGGGGCACTGGGGGTGCTCAGGGTGAAGGGAGAGCCTGGTGCACACACAACGACATGTGATTCTCAAAACTGTGGCATCACAACAAACAACTTCATCACAATTCTTTTAATGATCATTGCAAGTTTTTCACCGCAGAGGCAGCAATCCCGAGGCTCGAGTGTCGTTGTTTTGTGTGTGTGTGTGTGTGTGTGTGTGTGTGTGTGTGCATGTGTCGTGAGGACAACTGATTGTGTCGATGGTTCATACATGATGGAACAGTGACAACACACCAACATAACAATGGTCAACATGTTCCACTAGGGGGCAGCAGTCCTCCCTCAGTTTCTCTGGTTTTGTATTTTAATATCCACTTTTAGATTGAAGAAATCTATTATTTTTGCAAGATCTAAAATAATCATGTTTGACATCACAGCTGCAGCCTCTGTATGCGGTGCTAAAGCTAGAGTGTTATAATAGCTTCTTAATTATGCTAAAGTTGGTGATTTTATTTCAGTTTATAGTTATTGTTCATTTATCTCTGTAACCGCTGATGCTGTGACAGGATGTTAGTGCAGGTGTTACCGGGCACAGGGCTAAGGGGGCTGCGGGGGTCCACTGCAGACTCGATGGTGATGACGCCCTCTCTCTCGGGGCCCCAGCCCTCCTGGCTCTGGGCCTTCACCTTGAACAGGTAGGACTGGTTCGGGAGCAGGTCCTGGACGACCACAGAGTTCTCTGCCGGGTTCGTTACGTTCAGCCGCTTCACCTCACCTGCTCACACTCATTGTGGTCACCAACATACATTTAATTCCACGGAAATTATTTACAAATGCACTTTTTGTACAATAGGATTGAATTTTTACCTAAGCAATAGCAAATATTCATAAAGTTAATAAAAGTTGAAAAATAAGCATACTAACAATAGTAGTGGTCGTAGTAACAGTGGTAATAGTAGTAACCATAGTAACAGTAGTTACAGTAGTAACAGTAGTAGTAACCACAGTAAGAGTAGATAATGACCTCCATTCAGCAGCTGGTAGAGAACACAGTAGTATTAACCATAGTAACAGTAGTAAGAGTAGTAACCATAGTAACAGTAGTAAGAGTAGTAACCATCGTAACAGTAGTAACAGTGGTAATAGTAGTAACCATAGTAACAATAGTAGTAACAGTAGTAACCATAGTAACAGTAGTAGTAACCACAGTAAGAGTAGATAATGACCTCCATTCAGCAGCTGGTAGAGAACACAGTAGTAGTAACCATAGTAACAGTAGTAGTAACCATAGTAACAGTAGTAACAATAGTAGTAACCATAGTAACAGTAGATAATGACCTCCATTCAGCAGCTGGTAGAGAACACAGTAGTAGTAACCATAGTAACAGTAGTAACAATAATAGTAACCATAGTAACAGTAGTAACAGCAGTAAGAGTAGATAATGACCTCCATTCAGCAGCTGGTAGAGAACACAGTAGTAGTAACCATAGTAACAGTAGTAACAATAATAGTAACCATAGTAACAGTAGTAACAGCAGTAAGAGTAGATAATGACCTCCATTCAGCAGCTGGTAGAGAACACAGTAGTAGTAACCATAGTAACAGTAGTAACAATAATAGTAACCATAGTAACAGTAGTAACAGCAGTAAGAGTAGATAATGACCTCCATTCAGCAGCTGGTAGAGAACACAGTAGCCCTGGATGTCCTTGTCACAGTGAGGCTCCTGCCAGCTGACTTTGAGCGCTGTGGGGCCCAGTGCGGAGAACACCAGTCTGCTGGGAGTGTCAGGGACCCCTGGAGACCGGGCATCTGGCCACATCAGACACAACATCAGACACAACAGCAACACACACACACAGACACACACAGACACAGACACACACACACACACACACACACACGCTCTGTCAAAGCAGCAGCAGCAGCAGTGAGGGGGCGGGCCATGCTCTGCACTTACCCTGCAGTACCCGGTCCAGGCTGTAGAGCGCCCGGCCCACCTCAGCGGACTCACTCCCGGCCTGCATCCCCGATGATGTCACATCGTAGCTGAACTGAGAGCTGCTCTGAGTCCCCGACATGCCGAAGCCACCTGAAGGAAGGAAGGAAGGAAGGAAGGAAGGAAGGAAGGAGGAACAAGAGGAGAGAAGGAAAGAAGGGGATAGTCAGCCGCCTGCAGACCCAGCCATCGCATCATTACCACTTACCAGCTTACCTAAAGCTGAAGAAATTTTTGTGTTCAACTTATAAACACGTTTGCATTTTTCCACATTGATTCAATTTTATCAACCAACCATCAAGCTTCTTAGAATAAATAAACAGTAAAACTCTTTTCCTTGTCAAATTAAGATCAGTTCGCAGTACAACACACATTCAGCCTGAGAGTTCAACAAGTCCTCTGATCTAAAAGTGATGAACATTTAGTCAAAAATTGCTCAAATTTGACAAAAGTATCTTCATTTGAGCTCATTCTGACTGAGCCTTAAAACAGGATTTTCCAATGGGACAATGAAAATCGTCTTGTTTTAAAAAGGTACAAGAAATGTCGCCCTTGGAATGAGAAAATAAAGCAACAGATCTTGAAATAAGACTAAATAGTTTTATCCCTTTGGCAAATCCTGTGTTAAGACAGAATGTAATTACAACCTAATGTTTTAGAACAGTTTGCAGTCTGAGCGATGTTGTGGTTTGGGGCAGTCCACATATTCTGCTTCAGTTCAGGCTCTTTACCCAAGTCGGGGAAGTTGCTGGACAGCTCTCCCATGACGATGGAGTCCCGGATGTTCTCCTCGGTGTAGGTCCTCATCTCGGAGCGCTTCCTCATGGTGACGTCTGTGGAGGAGATCCCACTGAGCCCGCCTCCTCCCGTCAGCTCAGTCCGACGGGTTCCTCCTGTGAATGAGATATGGTTGTGTGGAATAACATACTTTAAGTTTTCTGAAGTGCAAGATTGTGGGTTTTTCTCTGGTCCTGGAGGTCTCTGATGGTTCTCCTGCCTGGGTCTATTTTGGTCTGTTGGATGTTTAATGTCTACTGTGGTGTAAAGCATGTGAACCTCTGTCCCAAGTGATCAGGCCTTCGCAATATGTAAGACTTTCAATTCATTAATGGGCCTTATTAAATATTAAACCGCTCGTTTCCAGACTTATTCCACTGAAAACAGTATTTGAGAGATATTTGAATTTCAAAATTAGTTTTCCAGCCCCTAAATCTTGTTATTGTTTTCATTTCGATGTCCCGCCCTCCACTGTTTCACCAATCAGAAAGTCTGTGATCCGGGCGCCAGAACTCACCGCGTGGAGCTAATCTCACTGGTAAAGTACCATGTGGAGCTAATCTCACTGGTAAAGTACCATGTGGTGCAGAACTAAAAAAGGTCTCGTTATGATTCTCAAATCATTAACGACAAAACAAGGAATAAAACCAGGATTTCTATCTTTGTGAAAAAGGTGTTGGTTATAGATTTGTTGTTGACAAAACTCTTGTCTATTCAGCTGTTATGGTCCCAGCTGGATTCGTCTGCATATCTGGCAACCTGAGTCAGGGAGAGTGGGAGAGGCTGCAGTACCACTTTTGGCCTACTGCTCTTTTAAAGTCACGGCGACTTCAGTCTTGTCTCTGTTGTTTGGACTAGCTAACACCTGTGGGTTAGCATCTTTGTTGTGATGCATATTGTCATTAAATGTGTGCTCCATCTTCATTCTGTCTGAAACAACTGGAAACTGAAATAAAGGGCATTTTTCGACAGTTGAACAAAATCAAAATAGCTGAGTCCAAATGCAGCTGGACGTCCTACCTGGTCCTGTCAGGTATGTGCTCTTGGTCTCGGAGGTGTAGGAGCCCCCGCCCACACGATAGCTGGAGTTCAAGGTTCCCATGGGAGACGAGGAGGATGAAAAGCTGCGGTTTGGTGTGCTTCCAGGGAAGAGGAAGTTCCCGTTCAACATGGAATCTATAAAGATACAATAAAAGCAGCATGTCATCATGGATCAGGCGTGTGCTCAGGCCAGCTGCACACGACTTGACACTGAGTGAGTTTTTACAAAGTGCATGAAGGATACAAGACACCACGCACAAGCAGAGGACAGCACCCGGTCACATGGTGCCAACAAGCATTTCACAAATGCTTCACAAAAACTCAAATGCAACAGAAACACATGTGGATGGATGTAAACGTAGCTCCTCGTTCTGAAGTCACTCTGCAGCAGGAGCCGGGCACAGACTGATGCTTGGCTCTTGTAAAGGTGATAAAGATGATAAAGTTGTCGACTGTAAATAGGAAGCTGTATGTGCTGGAGCTCTGACATGACACACAGTGGCAACAGAACAGCATTGGCCCCACAGACATGCAGCCTTCGGACGTGATGGAGGCAAACCAAGCTTAAAATAAGAATTCCTCTGACATGCCACAGGCAGCAAAGCACTGTACAAAATAAATATACTTTTTGAAAATATACTTATTCTGAGATTTTATTTGGTTTTGTGGACTTTACTTTCCCCATAGGGAGATATGTCCTCTGCATTAGAGCCATGTGACCCACAGCACCAGCCTCTGTGGCCTCTCTGTGGGGTCTGGGGTCTTCACCTGGGCGCGTCTCCTCGGAGCTGGCCTCCGTGTCTGTGCTGAGGCGAATCACATCCACATGCTTTTTCCACGACACCGAGCGCAGGTCCAGAGCCGAGCCCACCAGCTTGACAAAGCCTTGTGGGAATATTTTGATGTCTTAAAATGACTTATGAGTGATCCATTCCAAAAACTTGACTCACTTGATTATATCCCAGAGAATGCTAGCTCTAAAGCAGTTAAAATAACCTCAGGAGACCAAACTGAGCTTACACAGAGTCTACTGAACACAAAACTGTGTGCATGTGTGCTAAGTAGACATGTACCCACCTTCACCAGAGACACTGGGGGTCTTGGAGCCGCTTGGAGACCTGAGGACCTCGTTGCTGTACATGAGGTAACTGTCGTACTCATCTCCTGCCTCCGCGTCCACGATGGGGATGTCAGGGATGATGGGGACTGAGAGGACAGACAGGACGTTAGTTTGGCCTCACATGTATTCTCATGCAGGTGTCTCTCTTACTGGACATGGGTCTGGCCGGCTGCGAGGCTAAGTTGATGGTGGCGTCTTTGAAGGGGCCCCAGCCCACTTTGTTCTTGGCTCGGACTTTGTACTGATACGTCTGAGCGCTCTGCAGGTTCTCAATCAGCAGCATGCGCTTCTTAGGGTTATCAATGCTCACCTTCTTGGCTGCTCCCATGGGCTCTGGGGACAGACAGTGTCACAGTGTGAACGTGTGTGTGTGTGTGTGTGCGTCTTAATGTGTGTCTGTGTGTGTGTGTGTGTGTGTGTATGCTTGTCTGCCTGTTTGTGTATATGTTTGTCTGTGTGTGTATTCTTGTCTGTGTGTATGTGTGTGTGCGTGTGTGTATATGTGTGTGTGTGCGTGTGTGTGTGTGTATGTGTGTCTGTGTATGTGTGTGTGTGTGTGTGTGCGTCTTAATGTGTGTCTGTGTGTGTATGCTTGTCTGTGTGTGTGTGTATGCTTGTCTGCCTGTTTGTGTATATGTTTGTCTGTGTGTGTATTCTTGTCTGTGTGTGTATATGTGTGTGCGTGTGTGTATATGTGTGTGTGTGCGCGTGTGTGTGTGTGTATATGTGTGTCTGTGTATGTGTGTGTGTGTGTGTGCACGTGTGTGTGTGAGTGAGTGTTTATTTCAGATGGGCATCTAGGGGAGTGAACTTTACTCATGTCATCATTGATGTGTGTGTGTGTGTGTGTGTGTGTGTGTGTGTGTGTGTGTGTATATTTCTTACTCAGATCATCATTGATGGGTGTGTAGATGACCTCGTAGGCCGTGATGTTGCCGTTGGTTTCCGCAGGCTCCGCCCAGCTCACCTGAGTCACTGTGGGGCTGATCACATTAAAGGCAAGACGTCCTGGTTCTCCGGGCGCTGAGGGAGAACAGGTAACAGACACTTCAGCCGGAGACTAATATAGGGTTCTGATTGAATCCACATTAACAGATTTACTTTAGCGGCTAAACGTGCTCATGGACCTTTTTTGAGCCGGGACCCGCCCCACTGTGTAATACTTGATGTTATACTACGACAATATTACTGTCAATTTTACAAAGTCTATGTAGAATGTTGCTACAGTGTGTCACAGACCCACTGTCAGGTCTTAAGTCTGTGGTCACATGTACCGTCTTCCAGAGTCTGGCAGGCCACCATTTCAGTGTCGTAACCATCGCCCAGGGCGTTGTAGGCGCACACTTTCATCTCGTAGTCGCAGTAGGGGTAGAGGTTAGTGAGCTCGGCCTGGGGGCTCTTCACGTCCAGCACGGTGGCGTCCTTCTCTGAGTCTCCGTAGATCCAGTACTTCACCTGAAAAACACAGAAGATCAGACTCACAGCTGCTAACTATTGTTGTTCTGTGATAATATGACCATAAAGGCCTGTAGCAGAGCACCTTGTAGCCTTTGGGGTTTCCCGCTGGAGGGTCCCAGTTCAGCCGGATGGTCCGGGGTCCTGTGGTCTTCGCTCTTGGGTTCCCAGGAGCCCTGGCGTGGCCCCCAGGAGAGGTGGCCATCTGGTTGATGAAGCCCATGGTCTGGGTCTGGTCAATCTCAGGAGCTGTAGAAGCACAAACAAGTCGTGAGGACATGGTTTGGCAACAACAGGAGGAGAATCAAAACAGAAGCAAAAGTACTGTACTTGCCATTTGGGCTGAAAGTTGATCTCAAAGATATCAAAACAATTACAATTCCTGATAAATAAGGCATTGTAATGTTTTTTTTTTTTTTTTGGGGAAGATTTTTGAAAAATAACCCAGATTCAATGTCTCTGTCTTTAATTTTAAGTAGGATAATGTAGTTTTGTGATTATATTATACAAGAATTTGCGTTCTGGAAGTGGTTTTGGGGGAAAAACCAAATAAACACTCAAATATATTTTCCGCACAGCAAAAAATAATAAACAATGAGGTAATAATTGCGTGGTTTGTATCTTCCTATTGTAGTCTATTGTGTGCACTTGAAAATAGAAAACTGAAGATATTCATGTAGACCTTTATCTATGCCTTTGATTTTATTCTGCTTTTACTTGTTTGCCCCGAGAGCCAAAGCATTTTCCGAGTTTGTGACTTCCTGTTACTCACATGGCAATAAAAAGGATTCTGATTCTGATTAATCAGAGTTCATTTGGATTTGTCTTAAAACAGATTTTCAACTGGGACAAATCCATCTAGTCTTAGTTCAAGAACTGCTGCTTTATGTCCTCATTCCACAGGAGACATTTCTTGTATATTTTTAAAACAAGTTCATTTTGCTTTGTCCCATTTGGAGAATCTTGTTTTAAGGCAGTGAAAATGTAACCAAACTAAGATACATTTTGGGAAAAAAATGTTGAGCAATTTTTGGCTTGTTTTTTATCACTTTTATTGTGTTTTTTTCATATTATTAAACTATTATTATTATGATCAAACTGTGCTTCTCTCTGAAGTCTGGCAGAATCATACATAAATGCTTGCGTTGCTGTTTCTCTTGATGCAGCATTGGGCTATGACATTATTACAAAGAGATAATTGTTAATAATGTTTTTACCTCCATCAGTGACGTTCACGGTGGTCGCTCTCCTCTCTCCCAGCGAAGCGTTGTTGCCAGGATCGTACAGCTCCAGTTGGAACTTCTCGGGCCTGACTGGACCAGGGTAGGTTTTGGGGTTGATCACAATGTTTTTCTCGGTCTCTTTGGGGTCGAACTTGAGCGTTCCCGTCAGGTCGAAGCGCTGGGCGTCCTTGGTTCTCCACCTCACCGTCGCCGGAGTCCCCGGGTTTTGAGTGCGGATCACGGGGATCTTGTAGAGCGGGTCTGAGGTGGAGAAGCTGTGGCTGGGGCTCTTGAACATCACCTGGCTGGATTCTAGACACAACAAGATGATTATATAATGAATCAAATATCCACATGACAAAACAAATATTTCAATATTTTCACCTTTTCATTTCTTTTGGAATATACTCTAAATAATTAATGTGACCTTATTTTAGACCTGATTTAGCTTAAACTAGACCCAGCTTTTGGTGGGGGTAAAGCCAAAGTATTGTTGGTGGGGGAAGGTTTCTGAGGAGGTACTGTTGTCATTAATAGTATTAAAATGAGGTACATGTCTATATGGACAGACTAAAACATATTCTAAAACCATTACGGAAGTGAGTCTTACCGGGTAAATCTGCGATGGTCACGGTGGTCCTGGGGTAGCGGCCCAGCTTGGCCCCCTGCTGTGGGTTCATCAGGTCCATGTAGAACTTCCGGACCTGCTTGTCTTCCAGGAGGCCGTCTCTCTCCGACAGCTCCAGCAGACGCACCGGGACCATCTTCTGGGTCTCTCCAGGAGCGTAGGTCAGATCTCCTCCCACCGAGATGTAGTCCTACAGCACAAAGGTCCGTGGGTTTGTGAACGTGTCGGACGCAGTATTGACAAGACCTCATTAGAAGTTTGTCCAGTGCGTTACACTCCAGGTTGTGTTGCGTCAGTGGCACTTGTCTCCGGGCCCCTCACCTTGTTGTCTTTGGCGGTGTGATCCAGGGAGCGGTAGGAGACCTGAGCGCGCCCGTCCTCTCTGATCTCCCGGACGATGGGGATGTTGGCCACTCCCTCGCTCCTGCTGTAGGTGTAGTTGTCCTGGAGGAAGGAGAACACACTGGGGGCTGCAACACACACACACACAATTCACACGGAACACACAATTCACACGAGTAATTTGAACTGTAGCACAATTCAATTCAATTTATTTTTATACAGCACTAAATCCCTGCAGTATTTTTCTCTGAGGACTTTTTTCTCTGACCTGGAGGGTATATAGTTGGGGCCAGCTTGTGGGTGTGTGTGTCTCTGTGTGTGTACGTGTGTGTCTCTCTCTTTGTGTGTGTGTGTCTCTCTCTTTGTGTGTGTGTGTGTCTCTCTCTTTGTGTGTGTGTGTGTCTCTCTCTTTGTGGGTGTGTGTGTCTCTGTGTGTGTGTGTGTGTGTGTGTGTGTGTGTGTGTGTGTGTGTGTGTGTGTGTGTGTGTGTGTGTGTGTGTGTGTGTGTGTGTGCGTGTATGTCTCTCCCCAGGGATATGATTTATATCTGTTGTATGTTCTCTTCTGTCTGTATCTTGTAACTATTCGGTGTAATCTTGTATACCTACTTGGTTTGGGGCAACTTTGTAAATCAGTCTGGTGTGGTCTGTGTCTTTTCCTGGTGTGGTCTGTGTCTTTTCCTGGTGTGGTCTGTGTCTTTCCTGGTGTGGTCTGTGTCTTTCCTGGTGTGGTCTGTGTCTTTCCTGGTGTGGTCTTTGTCTTTTCCTGGTGTGGTCTGTGTCTTTTCCTGGTGTGGTCTGTGTCTTTTCCTGGTGTGGTCTGTCTCTTTCCTGGTGTGGTCTGTGTCTTTCCTGGTGTGGTCTGTGTCTTTCCTGGTGTGGTCTGTGTCTTTTCCTGGTGTGGTCTGTGTCTTTCCTGGTGTGGTCTGTGTCTTTTCCTGGTGTGGTCTGTGTCTTTCCTGGTGTGGTCTGTGTCTTTTCCTGGTGTGGTCTGTGTCTTTTCCTGGTGTGGTCTGTGTCTTTTCCTGGTGTGGTCTGTGTCTTTTCCTGGTGTGGTCTGTGTCTTTTCCTGGTGTGGTCTGTGTCTTTTCCTGGTGTGGTCTGTGTCTTTTCCTGGTGTGGTCTGTGTCTTTCCTGGTGTGGTCTGTGTCTTTCCTGGTGTGGTCTGTGTCTTTCCTGGTGTGGTCTTTGTCTTTCCTGGTGTGGTCTGTGTCTTTCCTGGTGTGGTCTGTGTCTTTTCCTGGTGTGGTCTGTGTCTTTCCTGGTGTGGTCTGTGTCTTTCCTGGTGTGGTCTGTGTCTTTTCCTGGTGTGGTCTGTGTCTTTCCTGGTGTGGTCTGTGTCTTTCCTGGTGTGGTCTGTGTCTTTCCTGGTGTGGTCTGTGTCTTTCCTGGTGTGGTCTGTGTCTTTTCCTGGTGTGGTCTGTGTCTTTTCCTGGTGTGGTCTGTGTCTTTCCTGGTGTGGTCTGTGTCTTTCCTGGTGTGGTCTGTGTCTTTTCCTGGTGTGGTCTTTGTCTTTCCTGGTGTGGTCTGTGTCTTTCCTGGTGTGGTCTGTGTCTTTCCTGGTGTGGTCTTTGTCTTTTCCTGGTGTGGTCTGTGTCTGTGTCTTTCCTGGTGTGGTCTGTGTCTTTCCTGGTGTGGTCTGTGTCTTTTCCTGGTGTGGTCTGTGTCTTTTCCTGGTGTGGTCTGTGTCTTTTCCTGTGTGGTCTGTGTCTTTCCTGTGTGTGTCTGTTTCCTGGTGTGGTCTGTGTCTTTTCCTGGTGTGGTCTTGTCTTTCCTGGTGTGGTCTGTGTCTTTCCTGGTGTGGTCTGTGTCTTTCCTGGTGTGGTCTTGTGTCTTTTCCTGGTGTGGTCTGTGTCTTTCCTGGTGTGGTCTGTGTCTTTCCTGGTGTGGTCTGTGTCTTTCCTGGTGTGGTCTGTGTCTTTTCCTGGTGTGGTCTGTGTCTTTCCTGGTGTGGTCTGTGTCTTTCCTGGTGTGGTCTGTGTCTTTCCTGGTGTGGTCTGTGTCTTTCCTGGTGTGGTCTGTGTCTTTCCTGGTGTGGTCTGTGTCTTTCCTGGTGTGGTCTGTGTCTTTCCTGGTGTGGTGTGTGTCTTTCCTGGTGTGGTCTGTGTCTTTCCTGGTGTGGTCTGTGTCTTTCCTGGTGTGGTCTGTGTCTTTTCCTGGTGTGGTCTGTGTCTTTCCTGGTGTGGTCTGTGTCTTTTCCTGGTGTGGTCTGTGTCTTTCCTGGTGTGGTCTGTGTCTTTCCTGGTGTGGTCTGTGTCTTTTCCTGGTGTGGTCTGTGTCTTTCCTGGTGTGGTCTGTGTCTTTCCTGGTGTGGTCTTTGTCTTTCCTGGTGTGGTCTGTGTCTTTCCTGGTGTGGTCTGTGTCTTTCCTGGTGTGGTCTGTGTCTTTCTTGGTGTGGTCTGTGTCTTTCCTGGTGTGGTCTGTGTCTTTCCTGGTGTGGTCTGTGTCTTTCCTGGTGTGGTCTGTGTCTTTCCTGGTGTGGTCTGTGTCTTTTCCTGGTGTGGTCTGTGTCTTTCCTGGTGTGGTCTGTGTCTTTCCTGGTGTGGTCTGTGTCTTTCCTGGTGTGGTCTGTGTCTTTCCTGGTGTGGTCTGTGTCTTTTCCTGGTGTGGTCTGTGTCTTTTCCTGGTGTGGTCTGTGTCTTTCCTGGTGTGGTCTGTGTCTTTCCTGGTGTGGTCTGTCTCTTTCCTGGTGCTCACCGTGGTCCTTGGTGATGGTGATGTTGACAAACTTCTTTCCGATCTCAGCGATGCCCAGAGGGACCTCCAGGGCCTCAACCAGCAGCTTCTTCTCGTCATCGTCCTGGTCCTTCACGAACAAAGGCACGTGCACATCCAGGGACTCCACCCCCTCCTGGAACTCCACCACCCCAGTCGCCTCTGTGGACCAGCGCCAAGCACACATGAGCGTAAGTTTATCTCATTAAAACAAAATATATATAGAATCAAACTAATCAGACCCGACAGCGTCAACGTGTCACAATGCCTCCTCTTTCTTTTTTGATTTTTATTTAGATGGTGTATTAATCGGGGCGACAGTAGCTCAGTTCCACCTCTACACCTTCTCCACCGACTCCCACTGATGACTGCTGTCGTTGTGTACTTGGGCAAGACACTTAACCCCACTTTGCCCAAAGCCCCCACTGAAAGATCAAGGCTATGCTCACACTCAGAGAGCAGCCGTCCTCCTGTGGACTCACCACCTGCAGAGGGTCAGTGAGGGGCTGGTGCTATGAGACTTGGGTGGCATCTCTGACTGCCACCCCCCTGACCCAGAAATGGATTAAAGGGTAGAAAATGGATGGATGGATGGATGGTGTATTAATGAACAGCATTTTATATAATTACGCCAGAACTATTAGTGGTGTGGGAGAACGTAGCACCTGGAGGAAACCTACACAGACACAGGGAGAACATGCAAACGTCTGGGGGTGGAATCGAATCCAGGACCTCCTTGCTTTGAAGCACTGAGCCACTAAGTTTGAATCATAAAATGTGAATCATAACATTTAACATATGAGATTGGTACTTTACAGAGGAGCAGCAGGAGCAGAGGAGCTGAAGGAGCAAAGGAGCTGAAGGAGCAGAGGAGCTGAAGGAGCAGAGGAGCTGAAGGAGCAGAGGAGCTGGAGGAGCAGAGGAGCTGAAGGAGCAGAGGAGAGGAGGAGCAGAGGAGCTGAAGGAGCAGAGGATCAGCAGGAACAGAGGAGCAGCAGGAGCAGCAGGAGCAGAGGAGCAGAGGATCAGCCGGAACAGAGGAACAGAGGATCAACAGGAGCAGAGGATCAGCAGCAGCAGAGGATCAGCAGGAGCAGAGGAGCAGCAGGAGCAGAGGAGCAGCAGGAGCAGAGGAGCAGCAGGAGCAGAGGAGCAGCAGGAGCAGAGGATCAGCAGGAGCAGAGGATCAGCCGGAGCAGAGGAGCAGCAGGAGCAGAGGAGCAGCAGGAGCAGAGGAGCAGCAGGAGCAGAGGAGCAGCAGGAGCAGAGGATCAGCAGCAGCAGAGGATCAGCAGGAGCAGAGGAGCAGAGGAGCAGAGGAGCAGAGGAGCAGAGGAGCAGAGGAGCAGCAGGAGCAGCAGGAGCAGAGGAGCAGAGGAGCAGACTCACCGCTGTCCGTGGCCACAGTGTAGTATCCCGGCAGCACTCGGAGGTTGTGGAAGTTTCCAGACTGAACATTCCTCTCGGTCACTTTGACGATGTCGGGGTAACTGTCGCGAGGAGCCGCCAGCACCGTGTCCATGATGACGTTCTCTTGTCTGGCAACACAAACACAGGACACTTTTTATACATGGACCCTTTTTTTTTTTATTTCATTCACACACAATTCTGAATGACAACTCATTATCATAAAAATAGTTGTAAAATATGAAAATACACTGCAAAAAGTGACAAAATATGAGGTAAAAACTGCTTAAGTCAGTGATTTTATCTTTTTTCATCTATTTTGAGCACATTCCAACCATTTTCCAGTGGGACGAAGGCATTTAGTCTTATTTCATAAACTGTTGCTTTATTTTCTCATTCCAAGAAAGACATGCTCAAATTAAGGTATTTTTCATTACTTTTTGCTATGTATTTCCTTCTGATTTTTTCATAACAAAATAATCTACAATACCGGGGAGTTAAGGAGAAAATAAAAGTATCCCTACAATTTTCTCTTCTTAGTTTCATTGATTTCTGTAGATTATTTAAGTACAATTGTAAACATCTAGCATTGAGCGGTGAACAGAACTCCGGGGAATATAAAGTGACCACTCTACGGTAAATTAAGGGAAAGACAGTCATGTTTCTTTGTAAATCGCTGTCATTTTCAGGGCTGGCCCATTATTCTTTTGATTCATCGATTAGTTGTTTGGATCCTAAAGCTCAGTGAAAATGGGATTTTTTTCTAAACTTTTGACCAAAACAAAGCTTCAGACCTAACCTGGCCTTATCCATCTGTACACTCCGGTCAATAATCATTTCCTGCATGTAAAGTCTGGGTCTGGTCCCTGTGTCTACAATTACAATCGGTTAAATTCCATTTGACCAATCAGAGAGCGCGGGAGGCGGGGTGTTGTAGTTAGCAGGTTGTAGTTTGGCGAAGAATGTGATAGTAAAGTAATCCGGTCTGGTTCTATCAAGAAATTGAAGCCGGAGCAAAAGGAATGTAATCGCTGCAAAGATAGTGGCGCTACCACGGGCTCTGTTAGCGGCAAAGAAGATGGCTAAAGCTAGGCTAAATGCTAAAGCTAGGCTAAATGCTAACAACTCACTCGGGCTCATTACATACGTCAAGTTAACCCCTCCCACCTGTTAACGGAGCTCAATGGAGCAAATCCAGATGAAATGTAATTTGTACTATGGTGTGGTACGACCAGGCTAGAGCAAAGAAGATATTGTATGGTTTGTTAAAAATACATTTCATTCTGGACTCATTATAGAATTGTCTTTACCATAAAACCTCTTCCATTGCTTCACTACTGAATCAGTAACAACTATTTGAATTTCAATTAGTGGCAAACCATTCATTCATTCGTCAAAGCCGGAGTCGTTTCAATCTAAAACTTCTAAGATTGTATATTCGTATATACGTCTAAGATTGTATATTCTAAGCAATTGCCGTATTGAAATTTTAAATCAAAGTTTGAACCATTTTTTGAGGGTCCTTGGCTTGAGAACCACTGGCACAGAAGATCGTTATCCAATCCAGAGGAGGGGGGGTCAGAGCGTTCCACTGCTTTGGTCACGCCACAGAGAAAGCCCTGTCCCCGGGTTTTAAGTCTCAGATCTTTGACATCAGCTTCATATTCACCAACAGAAATAAATAATCATTACCTTTTTCCTGCATTTTTCTGTTTTCTGTAAAAACAAAACAAAGTCAGTCACAGACCTCTACATTCGAGGAGTGGGTCGTTAGAAGTGACTCTGACCTGAACGTGGTCTTCTGCACTTTCTGGACCCCGGGGATTTGTTTGTAAACTTCATTCAACTGGAAACACAGACACAGTTTAGATGAGGACATGATGAAGATGTTTGACCTCCGGACTCACGCTGTCGTTCACGTCTTTGCGGAGCTGCTCGGCGTCTTTAGAGTCGGGGTAAGTGAGGTCTTCTGAGAACTGCCTGTTGAGCCGCAGGGACAGCGGGAACGGGACTAAAAACACACAACGGGAAAGAGTCAGAATGAGTGATGAAGCTATAACACCTTTCTGATCTTTTGGCTGCTCTCTGTCCCCGTCACACGCACAGATCTGGGATAAAAGGCTTTTGTTTTTGCTGCTCCTTTAACAGGGAACGTGTTGCAAAAATAATTTATTCCATTATATGTTGTTTTGTCATGCAAAAATCAGAAGCAAAATCAGTCAAATATTGCTCAAATTTGACTCAATACATTTGAATTGAGCACAGGCCTTTCTTGGAATGAGAAAATAAAGCAACTGTTCTTGAATACGACGAAATGTCAAGCATTAGGTTAGGAGTACAGTACAGGGCGACAGTGGCTCAGTACAGGGCGACAGTGGCTCAGTACAGGGCGACAGTGGCTCAGTACAGGGTGACAGTGGCTCAGTACAGGGCGACAGTGGCTCAGTACAGGGTGACAGTGGCTCAGTACAGGGCGACACTGGCTCAGTACAGGGCGACACTGGCTCAGTACAGGGCGACAGTGGCTCAGTACAGGGCGACAGGGCGACAGTGGCTCAGTACAGGGCGACAGTGGCTCAGTACAGGGCGACAGTGGCTCAGTACAGGGCGACAGTGGCTCAGTACAGGGTGACAGTGGCTCAGTACAGGGCGACAGTGGCTCAGTACAGGGCGACACTGGCTCAGTACAGGGCGACACTGGCTCAGTACAGGGCGACACTGGCTCAGTACAGGGTGACAGTGGCTCAGTACAGGGCGACAGTGGCTCAGTACAGGGCGACACTGGCTCAGTACAGGGCGACAGTGGCTCAGTACAGGGCGACAGGGCGACAGTGGCTCAGTACAGGGCGACAGTGGCTCAGTACAGGGCGACAGTGGCTCAGTACAGGGCGACAGTGGCTCAGTACAGGGTGACAGTGGCTCAGTACAGGGTGACAGTGGCTCAGTACAGGGCGACAGTGGCTCAGTACAGGGCGACAGTGGCTCAGTACAGGGTGACAGTGGCTCAGTACAGGGCGACAGTGGCTCAGTACAGGGCGACAGTGGCTCAGTACAGGGCGACAGTGGCTCAGTACAGGGTGACAGTGGCTCAGTACAGGGCGACAGTGGCTCAGTACAGGGCGACAGTGGCTCAGTACAGGGCGACAGTGGCTCAGTACAGGGTGACAGTGGCTCAGTACAGGGCGACACTGGCTCAGTACAGGGTGACAGTGGCTCAGTACAGGGCGACAGTGGCGCAGTACAGGGCGACACTGGCTCAGTACAGGGCGACAGTGGCTCAGTACAGGGTGACAGTGGCTCAGTACAGGGTGACAGTGGCTCAGTACAGGGCGACAGTGGCTCAGTACAGGGCGACAGTGGCTCAGTACAGGGTGACAGTGGCTCAGTACAGGGCGACAGTGGCTCAGTACAGGGCGACAGTGGCTCAGTACAGGGCGACAGTGGCTCAGTACAGGGTGACAGTGGCTCAGTACAGGGCGACAGTGGCTCAGTACAGGGCGACAGTGGCTCAGTACAGGGCGACAGTGGCTCAGTACAGGGCGACAGTGGCTCAGTACAGGGTGACAGTGGCTCAGTACAGGGCGACAGTGGCTCAGTACAGGGCGACAGTGGCTCAGTACAGGGCGACAGTGGCTCAGTTGGTAGAGCATTGGGCCAGAAGGTTGTGGGTTCGAGCCCACCATAAGACTTTCTCCACAGACTCCCGCTGATGTCTGCTGTCGTTGTGTGGCCACAGTGGGGCGGCTGCGGCTGTAAAGTGCCAAACTCCTGTTGTGTCCTTAGGCAAGACACCTCACCCCCATTGCCTAGAATGAGTCTGGTGTGTGTGTGAATGGTTGGTGGTGGTGGGAGGGGCCGATGGCACAGACTGGTTGCCTCGCTTCTGTCAGTGTGCCCCAGGGCAGCTGTGGCTACAGTAGTTTATCACCACTGTGTTTGGAGTGAATGAATAATGACACATGTGAAGCGTCTTTGAGTGTCCAAAACAGCGCTGTATAAAACGATGAATTATTATTATTATTATTAGGATTATAAAGAGGGGTACAGACACAAGCTCGACTCAGTGCTGTCTCCAGAACAGAGTTTAGAAGAAAGAAGTCCTCCTCAAAGATGCCACCGCTCATTTGTGAAGAATGGAGACTGAGAAAGTTTTGAGGGACCATACATTTTTACAAATACAAATTTATATAAATATGTTGTTTTTGCCACTGTGTTTTTGAGTCGATGGAGAGTCTAAGGACAGTGATGATCCCGCTCCCTTTGAACCAATGGCTCCAGTTAGTCCACATATTAATGCTTTTCTGTTTTCAAACTGAGCTGTTGTTGGCAAATCGACAACTATGTAAAGCCCTCTGAGACGACTGCTGTTGTGATTCAGGGCAATACAAAAAGTAGGTAAGTAATCTTTATTTACTGTATATAGCGCATTTCTCAGAGCAGAGTCACAAAGCGCTTTACAATTGTTATTTTTTTTGGACATTTGTATCTCACTCCACACAGAGATGAGAGCGGGGCCAGTACAGAAGGCACATGCCAAGAAGTATTGTACGTTTTTTGTGGTAGGGGAAACCCAAGCACCTGCAGGAGACATGGGGAGAACATGCAAACGGCCTCGTTCAAACCTGGAATGAATTGCATGAAAGACACAGCGTGACTCACTGGTCTCTCTGGTGTTGGCCTTGAGCCAGGCCAGGGAGTGGTTCTGGTTGTGATGCACATTGTCCGTGACCTTCCAGCGGACCACATCAGTGCCTTTGAGTGGCCCGGTCCGCACCATGGGAGTGTCCAGGTGGTTCGCCGCCGCCACCTGCGACTGATGGAACGCCAGATGGTCCTCTTTGAAGCCGACCATGCGACCTGCAGCAAGAACAGAACAAGATGGAAATGTGTCTTTCTTTACAAACTGCAGAAACGACTGGATTAGAGTTTACTTCATTTTCAGGCAGAAACAGAATCAAACTCACCTTTTTTGCAGCATGGGAGCAAAGCAAGGCAACCCTAAAACAAAACAACAGAAAACATGTTAATTTTGAAGAATAAATCATGTCGCTTTAACAGAACAGGCCATTAACCCAAACCAACAAGCATTTTGGAAAGATACGCATCATGTTCAAATAATAAACACAATATAAACACATTATCATAACTGTCAGTGTAGCGAATATGTTTTTAGCTTTCAGGAGACATGGGACTATGGATGAAAAATAGCCGCTTGCTAATTCTGGCATATTTACACAGAAATGTTCATCAAGATGCACTGCCCCTGTAATAAATAAATAAATAAACTTCAAGCTGAGGCAAATACAATAATAATAATAATGCATTGGTTTTATATAGCGCTTTTCTGGACACTCAAAGACGCTTCACATGTGTCATTATTCATTCACTCCAAACACGGTGGTGATAAACTACTGCTGTAGCCACAGCTGCCCTGGGGCACACTGACAGAAGCGAGGCAACCAGTATGCGCCATCGGCCCCTCCGACCACCACCAACCATTCATACACACACCAGACTCATTCTAGGCAATGGGGGTGAAGTGTCTTGCCTAAGGACACAACGGCAGTTTGGCACTTTACAGCCGCAGCCGCCCCACTGTGGCTGGTGTTCCCAGAGGTTAAGTGTCTTGCCAAGGACACAACGACAGCAGACAGTGGGAGTCGATGGTGAAAGTCTTGAGCGGGGCTTGAACCCACGACCTTCTGGCTCAAAGGCCAAAGCTCTACCAACTGAGCTACTGTCGCCCCAAATACAACATTCTGTTTGTCCCCAGAAAGAATTTTGTAAAGTGAACAAATCAGAGATGATGCAGAAGAAATTGTTTTAGAGCCAAGTAGGAACTATGTCATTAGATGGAGATTGTCACATGGCTTCATTGTAAAGGTGTATGGGAGGATTTCCTTCTTCCGGGTGGATCATCTAAACTATTGGTCCTCCTAGTTGTCAATCATTCTGGTGCGAGACACAGGCGTTCACTCGGAGAAAGATATACTGTATAGCAATTCCCACACAGTTAAGGCAAGGCAAGGCAAGTTTATTTATATAGCACGGTTCATACACATACAAATAAACACAGAACATTAAAAATAAAGATAAAAATATAAAATCCCTCAGTTGTATGCACAGCTGAACAGAACTGTTTTTAACCTGGTTTTAAACATTGTCAGATAGGAGGCCTGTCTCACATCTTCAGGAAGACTGTTCCAGATTTTAGCAGCATGAATCTGAAAAGCACCCTCCCCATGTTTAGTTCTGACTCTGGGCACTAACAGGAGTCCAGTCCCTGTGCTCCTCAGAGTCAGCAGGAGGCCAGTCCCTGTGCTCCTCAGAGTCCCAGCAGGAGTCCAGTCCCTGTGCTCCTCAGAGTCAGCAGGAGGCCAGTCCCTGTGCTCCTCAGAGTCCCAGCAGGAGTCCAGTCCCTGTGCTCCTCAGAGTCCCAGCAGGAGTCCAGTCCCTGTGCTCCTCAGAGTCCGAGCTGGTTCAACAGGTACTAATAAGGCACTAACATGTCACTAATATATTTAGTTATATTTAGTTACATAAAACTCACATCTTAATATACATATTCATGACACAAATAGTCTCTTTTGATAATGTTCATGTTGGGAAAGTGGTGTTTACATAGATGTAAACATACAAATGTAAACACACGACCAGGCATCATATACAGCCACTTTATGTTCCTATGTTTTCAATGAGCAAAAACATGGAGGAGGACATTACTGAAGAGTGCTTACCCCGCAGCAGCTTTTGCACCAGCCGCAGTACCTCCAGCAGCACAGCAGCAGCAGAGCCAGCAGCAGCAGCAGGAAGAGCAGCAGGGGCAACAGCCACAGCAGGCTCACCGGGGGACACTCTGTGGAGGAAGAACAACGTCAACAATGAGTCTGTGACAAAGCGAATCCTCCACCGACTCCGATGTCATTTGATTGATAAAGACTCATGCAAACCTGCGCGTCAATCAGATTGGACTGAGACAATAGGCAGAGATGCGTTTGAGAGCACAGGGAGCAAATAAACTTGCCTAGCCTAAGAAGGTAAAGTTACAATACGCCTTTGAAAGCATTCTCACATCAGGAGCTTCTTCGTGTGACGCACAGAGACATCAGACCAAATTGGGTGTGTTTCGAAACGTGCTGCATAATGCCTAGTGTACATCGGACTGGCAACTGATTATATCCGTCGCATATGAGTTACTGCCCCGCACACATCGACAATCTGGCAAAAACGGGCAACTCCAGTATCAGGCCAGTCTGGGGAATAACAGCGCGTACATCGACAGCAACTGGCCTCAACTACAGTGTGTTTTCTGACATAAACTGTAGAGGGCGCAATACACACATGTGGTTGGAGCGCGCACATCGGGTGATATCTCCGGATCTGAGGACAACTAGTTGCCGAAAAGTAGAACACGGGCAACTGACTGAAACTGGAGATAGACTGTTTATCTCCAGTTGTAAGAGCACTCACATCGACCGATTTAAGCAACTGATCATCTCCATCATCTACTCTCAGTCGCCAAAAGCCGCCTGGAAACGAGTCGTCTCCAGTTACTCTGTCGATGTACGCTAGGCTTTAACGCACAGAGCATAGACTTCCATGTTACCGCCAAGACCCGGTGGTCCAAGATGGCGTCCTATTCAAATGAATATATTTGGGTATTTTTCTGGGTAACGTGAATTTAGTCTGCAGTACCACAGCGCCTCCACAGACAGCTATAATCCAGTAAAACCTTATCCAGATATTATTACAGATCCATGTTACTGGTCACCTTTCTTCTCCAGCACTTGGACTTCCAATCCCTTTACAGCCGTCTTGGAGTTGCCAACAGTGTAGTAGTAAGTACAGTCGTCTTCTTCATCGCGGAAACTGCAGGACTCCAGCACCGTTTTGCCTAAAGAGAAGACATCTTTGAAGCTCAGGTCTCACCATTTACATATTTCCATTCCCTCTCTACGATGCCGTCTTACCTTCTTTGAGCTTATCCACTTTGACTATTTTGAAGGGGCACTGGTTACATTCTGCTTCCTCCTTCTTCTCTCCAGTTTTC
The DNA here is from genome assembly GCA_964034765.1 of Knipowitschia caucasica. Classification (NCBI taxonomy): domain Eukaryota; kingdom Metazoa; phylum Chordata; class Actinopteri; order Gobiiformes; family Gobiidae; genus Knipowitschia; species Knipowitschia caucasica. The sequence goes on from OZ035831.1 coordinate 42,273,523, forward strand.
CAGGCCTGACACTGAGCACAAGTTTTGGTGGCCTCACACGCTCCGAGTTGCCCCTAAACGGGACATAGAACCCATGAGTACATACAGCTATAATAATAATGAATAATACATCAAACCTATAAGGCACTCAAAAACGCTTTAGAAAACACGTGAAAATAGAATTAAAAGTGATGAAGGGAGTTTATGATGCATGTGGGAGTGAGTTCCAGAGAGTGGGGAAGCTGTGGCACAGGCTCCGTCCCTCAGGGTTCAGAAGGTTGTGGGTTCAGCTGTGGATTGTGAGAGGGAGGGCAGGAGGACAAACGATAATTTGGAGATTAGGTTGTGGTGTTTAAAGGAGCAGTGTGTAAAAATCTGGTCAAAAGTGGTACTGCAGCCTCTCCCACTCTCCCTGACTCAGGTTGCCAGATATGCAGACGAATCCAGCTGGGACCATAACAGCTGAATAGACAAGAGTATAGTCAACAACAAATCTATAACCAGCGACCTTGTTTTGTCACTTTTGTCGTTAATGATTTGAGAATCATTCTGGCGCCCGGATCACAGACTTTCTGATCGGTGAAACGGTGGAGGGCGGGACATCAAAATGAAAACAATAACAAGATTTAGAGACTGGAAAAGTTATTTAGAAATTCAAATATCTAAAGAAGTATTGGAAAAGAGCAATTTATTATTATGACAGATTAGGGCCCTTTAATGATGACAGATTAGGGATCTTTAAAGTTATAGTCTGTAACTCCAAATGAAATACAAATTTTAAGAATTGTATTAAATTGACCTCCTGGCCTTCAATGTTGATATAAAATAAGTCATTTTATTAATTCTAATATTATGGATAAGTCCCGCCTTCCCTTCTCTTAGCTATAGCTCAGAATCCACGATGCCGTCCACGTTAACCAATCACTGATGCTCTAGCTCTTTAATGATGACATATTAGGGCCCTTTAATAATGACAGATTAGGGCCCTTTAATGATGACAGATTAGGGCCCTTTAATGGTGACAGATTAGGGCCCTTTAATGATGACAGATTAGGGCCCTTTAATGATGACAGATTAGGGCCCTTTAATGGTGACAGATTAGGGCCCTTTAATGATGACAGATTAGGGCCCTTTAATGATGACAGATTAGGGCCCTTTAATGATGACAGATTAGGGCCCGTTAATGGTGACAGATTAGGGCCCTTTAATGGTGATAGATTAGGGCCCTTTAACGATGACAGATTAGGACCCTTTAATGCAGACAGATTAGGGCCCTTTAATTATGACAGATTAGGGCCCTTTAATGGTGACAGATTAGGGCCCTTTAACGATGACAGATAAGGGCCCTTTAATGGTGACAGATTAGGGCCCTTTAACGATGACAGATAAGGGCCCTTTAATGGTGACAGATTAGGGCCCTTTAATGACATATTGCTACTTTAAATGTGAGGTTGGAGTCCATAATGAGGTGGAGTTGGCGCACAGGGGGGGGGACTGTGGCAGTGAGTACAGTAGTGTTGTTGACGCAGTGGTCCTTCACCTGGAAGTCCGCCTCACACGTGGACGTCAGGCCGAGCTCCGTGTTGGGACACGTACAGAGGCCGCACACGCACTTCCCTTGTCCGTTACAGATGCCCTGACAAAGAAGACATATTCTTAAAAACAAGCCAAGTGGACAAATGTATTTGATCATCATAAAATGTCGACCAAAAATTACTATAATATACAGAATGTTATATCTTGTACTTGCTTTAGATCTATGTACTTCTTAATATGCTAAAGACAGATTTTTTTATACTGACTTCTTGCGTCTGCATTATGCTAAAGTTGGAGATTTTAGATTTATTCTTTAAATTTAGAGTATTTAACATTTATTATGCTAAAGCTTAATAACCGTTGATGCAACACTGACATTTCCCCACAGTGGGACACATTAAGGCTCTCCTGGTGGTCTCACCCCGTTGGAGTCCAGGCAGGTGGAGTTGCTGTTGGAGCACTCGCAGGCGTTCCCCTCCCAGCCCTCGCTGCACACACAGCGGCCCATGCTGCAGGAGCCACGGTCTGAACGGCACAATCATGTTTATGCTGCATTCTTCAATTCACATCAAAGTATTAAACTGCCACAACTGTCAGTTTGTGTAAGCCCTTGGTTTGAGAGAGGAGTGAAAGAAGCCATTTTTGTGAGGAAACAAAAACCTTCTCTTAACAGAGGAGGAGGGTTAAGATTTGTTTTGCCTCACATCTATGATCTATGAGTTAGTATCAGGATTAGGGTGTGGCTAACCACACCATAGGTTATAAATCTTCAACGCGCGGTCTGAGAATTCATTCCCTGAAGAAGTCCTTTGGATTGAGGACGAAACGTCGAGAAAACTTGCTAAGAAGAACAGATGGGTGAGAAACCTTCCTTTGTTGCCACAACTGTCATTTCAACCTCATTCAAACCAATACAATTCTGAGAAAACATTTTGACAGATAAAAGTAAGTTATCATATATTATTGTTTTTTTATCTTTACTCACTTTTACTAAGTGCAAAAACTGGTGAATAAAACTTGAAATTCAAGGGGTATCAAATGCTAACTGTTAGCAAGCAAAGATGATGTTGCTATGGTAACTAGTGATGCTGGTCCTGGCTCTTCTCCGGGAGGTAAAGGCAAAACTACTCTCATTTCAAAAGCAAAGAAAATTTCATAAACATAATGACAAAATTATGAAGACCAAGAATGCACATGAGCATGAGCTGACTGGACATTTGTGCAGCTTTAATCTGGAACAGTCTTCCAGAAAATGGGATACAGGCTTCTACTCCCGTTTTCAAATCCAGGTTAAAAATTGTTCTGATTAGCCACAGGAGGTTTTTATCTTTACTCTCGTTAATGCTCTGTGGCTATTTATGATTTTTATGAATTATTTGTGTGATTTTGGGATCTTAATGTTTGTTTTTAATTGTATTTTTTAAAGATGCTATACCCAATTTTTTTATAATGAGTTCATAAAAATGCTTATTACTACATACAAGTTGTATTAGACCACATCTTAAAAAACACAACCTCAATCACGATGACCTGGCCAGCTACAGGCCCATCTCCAACCTTCCATTCCTCTCGAAGGTTTTGGAGAGGACTGTAGCTGGCCAGCTGCTCGATCACCTCCGTGCAAACTCGCTTTATGAAAAATTTCAATCCGGTTTTCGTTCTGCGCACAGTACAGAGACAGCCCTGGTCAGGGTCACCAATGACCTCTTGATGAACTCTGACCAGGGCTCCCCCTCACTTCTCATCCTTCTTGATTTAACAGCTGCTTTTGATACGGTCGATCACAACATCCTGCTCCACCGCCTACAACACAACATTGGTCTGTCCGCAACAACTCTCTCCTGGTTCAAGTCATTCCTGGCAGGTAGAGTTGAGTACGTGGCCCTGGGGGACACAAGGTCACGGCCCCGCATTGTCACATGCGGGGTCCCTCAAGGGTCGGTCCTTGGCCCTACCCTATTTAACATCTACATGCTCCCCCTCGGCCACATCATCGACAAGCATGGTATCTCCTTCCATTGCTATGCCGATGATACTCAGCTCTACCTGCGCACTAACTCTGTCTCCACATCAGCCCCACACTCAGCTCTGGCAGCCTGCCTGGAGGAGACAAAGGCATGGATGGCAGAAAACTTCTTACAACTAAACCATTCCAAAATTGAGGCTATTCTTATCGGAACCCCCCACCAACTCAAATCCCCCCCCATCTCTGGTATTGCATTCTCCGGTCTCACCCTGCCCCTCTCCCCCACTGTCCGCAACCTGGGAGTCATTTTTGACCCCATCCTGTCATTTGAACACCATATCCAAAATCTCTGTAGAATCTCCTTTTTTCATCTCAAAAACATCTCCAAACTCCGCTCCACTCTCTCCCCCTCTGACGCTGAAACTTTAGTTCATGCCTTTGTCTCTTCCAGGCTGGATTACTGCAACGCCCTCCTCGTCGGGATCCTGGCAAAAAGCCTTCAAAAGCTTCAGCATATCCAAAATACCGCTGCCAGGATCCTGACGAGGACGCCGAAGCACCAGCACATCACCCCAGTCCTCCGCGATCTTCACTGGCTTCCACTCATCCAACGCTTCCAATACAAAATCTGCCTCCTCACCTACCAATGCATCCACGGACATGCCCCGGACTATCTCACAGAACTTCTCACTCCTCCGCCCATAACCAGAGCACTCCGGTCCACAGACACCAACCTCCTCTCCATCCCCAGAACTAAACTCCGGACAATGGGTGACAGGGCTTTCCAGGCGGCTGCTCCCAAACTGTGGAACGCCCTACCACCACACCTGAGGGCCCCACAGTCATTGGAGACCTTCAAAAGAGGACTTAAAACTTTTCTGTTTCCTTCTTAACATTGTTTTAACACCGTTTTAACTTTAATGATCTGTGCTTTTATTGTTGTTGTGCTGTAGCACTTTGAGATTTGTATGTAAATTGCATTACAAATTAAAGGTATTATTATTATTATAATCCGTAAAGCCTGGTTCACACGAGACAATTTTAAAATTGTCGGCCGATTTTTCTCTGTGTGAGACCCCACACAGGGAGATAAAAAATCACGGGTCTAACCACTTTGGTCGTACAGTGTGTGGTGCGCAGCCACACGGCAAAAATCACGCAAACCACACACGAACCGATTTCCCCCCCCGAGTATTCACAGATCAGACGGAAATCTCAGGTCTCGCGAGATCAAGCGTGACTTCAGAGTAAACACACATGGCGGAAAAAGAGGATGCATTGGCGATAGTTTGTTTTTCTCGGAGAAAATACGTAATAAAAAGAAAAGGCAATGGTCAAAGAAGTGTAGACAACACGAGCATGGACTATACTTGCTACATCGTAATATGGACGCGTTTCCTCGCCGCCTCGTCTCGTCTTCTGATTGGCTACACGCCGCAGTCATGGCAACGCGCACGTCTGTCCTCGGGGGACACCACACACGAAGAGAAATCGGGCCAAAACAATTCAACATGTTGGATATCCCCGATTTGAGATCGGAGCAGTCCCGATGTCCTTCCGAGCGACGAGTGCAGTCTTAACACACCACACACGGCAGGATAATCTGTAAGATTTTGTTACGGAAATCGGAGCGTTTCTTAAGAAAGTCGTAAGGGGTAAATCGGGTCTAAATCGGCCTAAATATCCTGCCGTGTGAACCAGGCTTTATTTAATTAAAAACTTGAGCTCATTGATTCAGCTGTGTGTGAACTCAGGCCGTATAAAAGTGCTGAGTAGAGACTTAGCGTGACGCTCGCTCTCCTCCAATCACAGAACGAGGCTGCGTCCTCTAGCCTCTACAGCGCTGCTAAACACAGTAGCATGTTAGCATAAGTGGCTATAACTCCTCTGGCTGTAACTGCAGACACAGCAAAACAGCCCAAACCACACAACAGTGAGGAAGAGAAGATGAACTAAAGCCAAAACATGATCAAAGAAGAAACCAAGCCCTGAACAGAGCTCGCTTACATCGTATCCTCTGGAGAGACTGGTCTATGGGAGAGACCTGCGGGACCGCCTCGGACTATCTACGCTCGGACTATCAACGCTCGGACTATCTACGCTCGGACTATCTACGCTCGGACTATCTGCGCTCGGACTATCTGCGCTCGGACTATCTACGCTCTGACTATCTGCGCTCGGACTATCTGCGCTCGGACTATCTGCGCTCGGACTATCTGCGCTCGGACTATCTGCGCTCGGACTATCTGCGCTCGGACTATCTACGCTCGGACCACATTCGGACACGGAACTAGCGGTAATCTTTCAGTTATATATTTTGTTAGCAGTGCGTTGCTTTTGTACCATTTCATCAGTGATTGTTGTACAGCTTTTGAGAAGTTGCGCTAATGCTAATGTTTGTGTGCATATACAGTAGATCGCAAATAAAACTAGATGGCTCTGTGGGATGAGAGCGTAGGGGAAATGAGAAGCCTGTGAGCGAGTTGGGGGCGGGGCTAAACATTCAAACCTTGCAGAAAAGGGTATAGCTCCTTAAATGTATATTTAGATTCTAATGTTTATGATTTATGCCTGATGTGACATGGGTTGTGAGGCGCTTTGTGTTGCCTTGTCTAAATAAGGCTCTCTCCAAATCAAAGTTGATTGATTGAAAAGCCGTCAAATTGACTGCTCTGGGAGTCATAGTGTTGAGTGAGTGAAGTTCACCGTTGCACAGGAACCCTCCGTGGCGGGAGCACTGAGTTTTGTCGAACTGGCAGAAGGGGCCCTCGTACTGGTCGGGGTTATGGCACACGCACTGTCCGCAGGCGAGGCAGTCCCCGCGGCCGTTGCAGGGCTCGGTCATGCTGGGCCCGATGCACTGGCTGGTGTCCAGAGCCGAGGCAGTGGCCGAGCAGTTACAGTACGTGCCCAGCCTGGACACACGAGAGGACAAGGATGAGATATGAGCTGAGAATATAGTCTACGCTACACACAAGGACTCAGATGGGCTCAACTCTCTAGTCTCAGTGCACGTGCAGTCTGTGTGAGCAGTCACCCTCTCGTGCACGTGCAACCTGTGTGAGCAGTGACCCTCTCGTGCACGTGCAGTCTGTGTGAGCAGTGACCCTCTCGTGCACGTGCAGTCTGTGTGAGCAGTGACCCTCTCGTGCACGTGCAGTCTGTGTGAGCAGTGACCCTCTCGTGCACGTGCAGTCTGTGTGAGCAGTGACCCTCTCGTGCACGTGCAGTCTGTGTGCGCAGTGACCCTCTCCTCTCGTGCACGTGCAGTCTGTGTGAGCAGTGACCCTCTCCTCTCGTGCACGTGCAGTCTGTGTGAGCAGTGACCCTCTCCTCTCGTGCACGTGCAGTCTGTGTGCGCAGTGACCCTCTCCTCTCGTGCACGTGCAGTCTGTGTGCGCAGTGACCCTCTCCTCTCGTGCACGTGCAGTCTGTGTGCGCAGTGACCCTCTCCTCTCGTGCACGTGCAGTCTGTGTGCGCAGTGACCCTCTCCTCTCGTGCACGTGCAGTCTGTGTGAGCAGTGACCCTCTCCTCTCGTGCACGTGCAGTCTGTGTGCGCAGTGACCCTCTCCTCTCGTGCACGTGCAGTCTGTGTGCGCAGTGACCCTCTCCTCTCGTGCACGTGCAGTCTGTGTGCGCAGTGACCCTCTCCTCTCGTGCACGTGCAGTCTGTGTGAGCAGTGACCCTCTCCTCTCGTGCACGTGCAGTCTGTGTGAGCAGTGACCCTCTCCTCTCGTGCACGTGCAGTCTGTGTGAGCAGTGACCCTCTCGTGCACGTGCAGTCTGTGTGAGCAGTGACCCTCTCGTGCACGTGCAGTCTGTGTGAGGTCTCACCAGCCGTTGTAGCACTTGCACTTCCCACACACCAGGTCCCCGTTCCCATGACACCTGGGGGAGGCAACCGAGGACGACTGGAAAGAGTTGATATTTGATTAGGAAATAATTTTTAAAAAATAGACGCAGGTACACAGGGACACAGGTACATATAGACACAGAGACACAGGTACATATAGACACAGAGACACAGGTACAGAGAGACACACAGAGAGACACCAGTACAGAGAGACACAGGTACATATAATATAGACACAGAGACACTGGTACATACCAAGCCCCGGCGATCCAAGATGGCGCCCTATTCAAATGAATGGTTGTGCTCAGTGGAGCTTTGTGACGGCATGGGGGCTGAAAGATTAGCGGAAGTCGCCTGGAACTCGCAAAGATCTATGGGAAACTCTCAAAGATCTATGGGAAACTCTCAAAGATCTATGGGAAACTCTCAAAGATCTATGGGAAACTCTCAAAGATCTATGGGAAACTCTCAAAGATCTATGAAACTCTCAAAGATCTATGGGAAACTCTCAAAGATCTATGGGAAACTCTCAAAGATCTATGAAACTCTCAAAGATCTATGGGAAACTCTCAAAGATCTATGGGAAACTCTCAAAGATCTATGGGAAACTCTCAAAGATCTATGGGAAACTCTCAAAGATCTATGGGAAACTCTCAAAGATCTATGGGAAACTCTCAAAGATCTATGAAACTCTCAAAGATCTATGGGAAACTCTCAAAGATCTATGAAACTCTCAAAGATCTATGAAACTCTCAAAGATCTATGGGAAACTCTCAAAGATCTATGGGAAACTCTCCTGTATTTGGGCATCGTCTGGTCCTCCCGGTTTTGCGCAGTGGATGATCTCCCATAATGCATTGCTCCAAACACGCGTGTGTGGGTCTCACACCGGGTCTCACGCACGTGCACAGAGGGGCTCGGCCGCGCTCTGACCAATCAGAGCAGTTCATCAGAGCGGGAGTTAGAGCGAGAGCCAGAGGAGCAGAGTTTGTGGCACTAAAGTGTGGATTTAAACAAAGCCGAAGGATTTAAGAAAAAAAGTTCAGGACGACAAGGGACACTAAAATCCCCACAAAATCCGATCTTTATGAAAGCTGTAGGTTCTCTGTCAGGTTCTCTGTCAGCTGAGGTTGAGCTGTTTTAATATGCATTGAGTCCTATGGGGAAAATTTCTGGGTAGCCCACGTGAATTTAGTCTGGTTTAGTCTGCAGTACCGCGAGAATCCCCCGAGCACATGAGTTATTCAGCTACAAGCTGTAATACTCTATCCAGTTATTATAACCCAGATAGATCCATAGATCCACACAGAGAGACACAGGTACATATAGACACAGAGAGACACAGGTACATATAGACACAGAGAGACACAGGTACATATAGACACAGGTACATATACAGTAGACACAGAGAGACACAGGTACATATAGACACAGAGAGACACAGGTACATATACAGTAGACACAGAGAGACACAGGTACATATAGACACAGAGAGACACAGGTACATATAGACACAGAGAGACACAGGTACATATAGACACAGAGAGACACAGGTACATATAGACACATACAGACACAGGTACATATACAGTAGACACAGAGAGACACAGGTACATATAGACACAGAGAGACTCAGGTACATATAGACACAGAGAGACACAGGTACATATAGACACAGAGAGACACAGGTACAGAGACACAGAGAGACACAGGTACATATAGACACAGAAAGACACAGGTACATATACAGTAGACACAGAGACACAGGTACAGAGAGACACAGAGAGACACAGGTACAGAGAGACACAGAGAGACACAGGTACATATAGACAGAGAGAGACACAGGTACAGAGAGACACAGAGAGACACAGGTACAGAGAGACACAGGTACAGAGAGACACAGGTACAGAGAGACACAGAGAGACACAGGTACATATAGACAGAGAGAGACACAGGTACATATACAGTAGACACAGAGACACAGGTACATATAGACAGAGAGAGACACAGGTACAAAAAGGGGCAGATCCGTGGAAGTGTCCTGCACCTTCTCGCAGTCGCAGGTGGGGCAGAGGACGGAGGCCTGGATGGTCACGCCCTCGTGGAAAGTGGTGGGTTTGACCTTGACCTCTCCCTCCCTGATGTTGGGGCCCGTCTGACACACCGGCTCCTCGTCCACGCTGCGCCGGGCTTTGAGCCGCATCTGGAACTTGCCCTGATGCAAAAAAGTAAAAAGTTAAAACTCACTCTCGAAGGTCAAACATATCAAAAAAGAATGTCACAAACCAAATTCAATTAAAGTAATCATTTGTTGAGCTGTTAGTCCAGTAAATACACAAAGATAACCACAGATGCTTATTATGAGCTAGAAATAGACCGAATAGCCCTAAAATATATCATTTAAACAGCGGAAAAATCAAACAATTAACACATTTGACGTCCAAAGAAAAAACCTAGAAACCTACCACTTTAATATTGATTTTAGAATGACTCGTGTGTGTGTGTGTGTGTGTGCGTGCGTGTATGTGTGTGTGTGTGTGGGGATGGTTGGTGTTGGTGGGAGGGGCCGATAGCACACAGTGGCTGCCTCGCTTCTGTCATCGTGCCTCAGGGCAGCTGTGGCCTCAGTATTAGCTCATCTCCACTGTGTATAGACTGAACGAATAATGAAATGTGAAGCCTTTTTGAGCGTCCAACAGAGCTTTGTATAAAACCAATGCATAATTATTATTATCATTATCAATAAGACAAACTTATATGTATGTATGTATATGTACATATGAATGAATGAATAAGCCCCGCCCACAAGAAAGCATCACAGACTTGGAAATGGCCGTATAACATGACACAGCTTCACTTAGCTCTTTCCAAACCTTGTAAATTGTATTATTCTGTTGTTAAATTATTTTAATGCTGGTTTTTGTAATGAATAAATAAATAAATGAAATGACTTACGATCTTCCCCGGTTTGAAGTCAAAGTTTCCGTACTGTGCGATCTCTCCGCTGGTCTTCATGAACTCAGCGGCTGCGAAGGCTTTGGGCTTCTCTGCGTGGATGCTCATTTTACTCCTGATGCTCTGCAACGGTTCATAGAGATTTAGTGATGTATGAACCAAGCTGTAGATCCGACTCAAGGAGAGTTCACCTCAAAGGCAGCGGTCAGCAGCTGCAGCATGTTACTGGAGTCCTCCTGCAGCAGCCCCACCTCAGCGATCGGGAAATACTCCTTCAATTTCTACATTTGAGGAAAAAAAGGACTCGTCATCATAATAAACATGAATGACATTACAGCACATTCACATATCTATCATTTTATAGAAACAGGGCAGAAAATAAAATATACAATGTCAGGCTACTTCTCTACTGTATGTCAGAGTAAGTACAGTACAGAAGCATTTCCCTGAACCTTACTTTACTACTAATGTTTCGGACAAAACCACATGAAGCTCCGATCACTCTCTCAGAACAATCACAGCAGCACTGCCACCTGCTGCCACTTCATGCATTCACAATCATTCTCCAATCTTCCTCATCTCTAACCTCTTGCCCATCTCTAACCTATTTCCCATCTTTAATCTCTTGCCCATCTCTAATCTCTAACCTCCAGCCCAAGCTTGGGTCCGTACTTCAACCTTAGATATCAGGACTTTCAACTCCTCACAATTTCAGACAACTTTCTACTTTCGAGATGGTGACATAAATCAGGTTTGAAATTATTAGCAATGCTTCTGAGTGAATTATACAAAAACTACACATTCAGATATTAATTCAGCTTCAGTTGTAATATTGTCTTATTCTCTTAACAAAAATATCTACAATGATATAATGGTGTTAAATTCTTAAATATTTTTTTTACAGCAATTACACAAAACTGCTTTTTACTTTTTGAATTAACTACAGAGAAACACAATATTCTAAAAAGGTAAGGGGATGATTTCAATACTTTTACCTGGATTAAAAGGTCAAAGAAAAGGTACCTCAAATGAACTGTAACAAATCTAAACATTGACCTGGTAGTAGATGTAGGAGTGGTTGGTGACGGCAAAGATGGGGATGATGTTGTGGTCCCGCAGCAGCCGCACCAGCGTGGGCACCGAGGGGTAGTCCTGAGCCGTGTCATGGGTGTACTTCCCAGAGGGGTCCAGGTGGCAGGCCTCGTCGTTCCGCTTCAGGATCCCCGCCAGGACGTTGATCCCGTCGGACTCGTAGTGGAAGGCCGACTCGGTGGAGAAGACCAGGAGGTGAGTGCTGAGAGGACGCCATCCGATCTGACTCTGGGAGGTCAGAGGAGATGGGAATCCAAATCAATAACAATCCAACGTTTATGAAGTCTGACTGTGCTTAGTAACAGTAACTTTGTAAAAACACAAAATAAATGTGTTTCTTAATGTGTGCTGAAGACAATACGGTTTTATTTAGATGTTTTCTGACTCACTCACAAGTTACAGTTTGGTCTGTGAGACTAACATTCTTGTTCTTGTCAGAGAAGATTTACAAAAAGACTGACCATCTTCAGCAGGAAAACACACCACTAAAGCAGTTCTTTAATAATAATGGTTATGCTCTTTATGAAATGAATGAAGTGTCTGTTCTTGTTTAACAAATAAACCAGAGTTCACTTTAACTGGACTTTCACTTTGAATTTGGGTTCATGGGAACATGGGTTCATATAACAGGGTTCTTTGTGGATGTAAAAAACAACTCTGGCCGAGTCGTCTGAAATCTTTTCCTTTGAAGTCCTGAGGCCTGAAGAGAACTCTCCTGAACCCTTTGTTCGCCTGGACTTAAGTGTCTTTCTTATTTGTGTTTTAATATTTGATTAAGACTACGCATGCTTTTACATCTATTTCTTTCTTTTATTACTTGTTTGCACTAAATACCACAGAAAGTTCCTGGTTTGTGACTTCCTGTTACTTACAAAGCCAATAACAATCCTTCTGATTCCTCACCGTACAGACGGCGGCCTGCAGAATGGCGTCGAAGCCGCCCTCCGGAGCGTCCAGGTTCCCAGAGATTCTCTCCTTCTCCAGCTCACTGTTGTAGAAGTCCTTGTTGCTTGTCAACTTAATGACGTTTTTAAAGGAGAAGGGAGGGTCGCTGTCGGGCCAAGGCTGGGCAAGTCTGGAGCCATAAAGAAGACAGCAGTTTGAATCAGAGCTACTACAGTCAGTAAAGACTGTCTTCATACTGAGCTGATATCGTTGGTATCTGTTCTAAAACTTAAACATATTTCCTTCTGAGGAACCAAGACTAGTAATAATCATTCTAAAGGTTGCAGGTAAACACAAACAACAAAGAGACAACTGAGGATGCTGCAAAGTGTATAATATAAAACTAAATCTTTATATATTGTGAAAATGGACAGTAACTGAAACTGTGTATCAATGACATCATAATTTTCGTACACAATATTTGGATTAAAAATAACATACATGTTTTACTGGAGCTTTGAATTATAATTACATTCTATTGTTCTAAATAGCTTATGCTGTAAATGTGCATTAAATTGATTCTGTATTAATACTCGATTGTGGTTAACCTAAGGAAGATTTGAATACAGGACAATAATTATGCCTCAAACATGAATAACACTAAATAGAATAATCTCTCTTTCAAATTTGGACTTATCGCTGCATCTTACTTTGAAGGTCTCATGTCCGTCTGGGGCTCGACCACTTTGTCCACAAACTTCCCAAAGCCGATGGTGTAATCATCTGAAAGGTCTCCCACCACCTTGGCTGCAAACAGAGACACAGAAGGACAATGTATACTGAGACAGGAGAGGCCTGAGTCTGTATGTATACTGAGACAAGAGAGGTCTGAGTCTGTATGTATACTGAGACAAGAGAGGCCTGAGTCTGTATGTATACTGAGACTAGAGAGGTCTGGGTCTGCATGTATACTGAGACTAGAGAGGTCTGAGGCTGTATGTATACTGAGACAGGAATGGTTTGAGTCTGTATGTATACTGAGACTAGAGAGGTCTGAGTCTGTATGTATACTGAGACAGGAGTGGTCTGAGTCTGTATGTATACTGAGACTAGAGTGGTCTGAGTCTGTATGTATACTGAGACAAGAGAGGTCTGCATGTATACTGAGAAGACTGGAGGGAGTCCATATATCTAGTCCATAAACGTGCAGTGAGTAGGCTGTGGCGCTCACCCAGCTCCGAGCCCATCTTCTTCAGGTTGTCCAGATCGTCGGCCATGGAGTTGGAGAAGTCCATGAGGATGTACAGATCCAGAGGACCTTTGAGCGGAGCAAAGACCTCCACGTCCAGCAGCCGCTCCTCTCCGGGCAGGAAGCTCATGGTCACCTTCTGTGGCGTCACCTGGGACTTTGCATCCTTGACGTTGATGCTCTCTCTCTGAACAAAGCATTAGCGGCGTTAGCTTGTGCAGCCTGTGATGTTGTTGCGATGTAGTTGTTACCGTGTCGATGGACATGGAGCTGGACTCCTTGATGACCGCCGCAGCGGTGCAGCCCTGGGCCAAGATGTTCTTGTAGGTGTCACAGCGAGGTCCGAGGTAAGTCTGGACACAGCAGCGGAATGTTCAGATTCAGATTAAGAGATTCTTTATGCGGCCCACAGACGGGAAATGTCAGTGTTGCATCACAAGTTACTGAACAGTAACAAGGAGCACACAGCACAAGTTAAACATTATAACTCTATGCTAAAAAAACAATTTAAAATCCCTAACTTTAGTATAATACAAAAGCAAGAAAAAACAACTGTATATTCTAGTGCAGAAATATGTTTACATCTGTACATTAGCAGCAGTGGCAGTGACACTGCACATTCTGACATATACAGTGCCTTGCGAAAGTATTCGGCCCCCTTGAACCTTTCAACATTTCGCCACATTTCAGGCTTCAAACATAAAGATATAAAAATATTTTTTTTTGTCAAGAATCAACAACAAGTGGGACACAATCGTGAAGTGGAACAAAATTTATTGGATAATTTAAACTTTTTTAACAAATAAAAAACTGAAAAGTGGGGCGTGCATATTATTTGGCCCCTTGCGCTAATACTTTGTAGCGCCACCTTTTGCTGCAATTACAGCTGCAAGTCGCTTGGGGTATGTCTCTATCAGTTTTGCACATCGAGAGACTGGAATTCTTTCCCATTCTTCCTTGCAAAACAGCTCGAGCTCAGTGAGGTTGGATGGAGAGCGTTTGTGAACAGCAGTCTTCAGCTCTTTCCACAGATTCTGGATTGGATTCAGGTCTGGACTTTGACTTGGCCATTCTAACACCTGGATACGTCTATTTGTGAACCATTCCATTGTAGATTTGGCTTTATGTTTTGGATCATTGTCCTGTTGGAAGATAAATCTCCGTCCCAGTCTCAGGTCTTTTGCAGACTCCAACAGGTTTTCTTCCAGAATGGTCCTGTATTTGGCTCCATCCATCTTCCCATCCATTTTAGCCATCTTCCCTGTCCCTGCTGAAGAAAAGCAGGCCCAAAGCATGATGCTGCCACCACCATGTTTGACAGTGGGGATGGTGTGTTCAGGGTGATGAGCTGTGTTGCTTTTACGCCAAACATATCGTTTTGCATTGTGGCCAAAAAGTTTGATTTTGGTTTCATCTGACCAGAGCACCTTCTTCCACATGTTTGGTGTGTCTCCCAGGTGGCTTGTGGCAAACTTTAAACAAAACTTTTTATGGATATCTTTGAGAAATGGCTTTCTTCTTGCCACTCTTCCATAAAGGCCAGATTTGTGCAGTGCACGACTGATTGTTGTCCTATGGACAGACTCTCCCACCTCAGCTGTAGTTATCTGCATTTCATCCAGAGTGATCATGGGCCTCTTGGCTGCATCTCTGATCAGTCTTCTCCTTGTTTGAGATGAAAGTTTGGAGGGACGGCCGGGTCTTGGTAGATTTGCAGTGGTCTGATACTCCTTCCATTTCAATATAACTGCTTGCACAGTGCTCCTTGAGATGTTTAAAGCTTGGTAAATCTTTTTGTATCCAAATCCGGCTTTAAACTTCTCCACAACAATATCTCGGAGCTGCCTGATGTGTTCCTTTGTCTTCATGGTTCTCTCTGTGCTTTAAACAGAACCCTGAGACTATCAAAGAGCAGGTGCATTTATACGGAGACTTGATTACACACAGGTGCATTCTATTTATCATCATCAGTCATTTAGGACAACATTGGATCATTGAAAGATCCTCACTGAACTTCTGGACTGAGTTTGCTGCACTGAAAGTAAAGGGGCCGAATAATATCGCACGCCCCACTTTTCAGTTTTTTATTTGTTAAAAAAGTTTAAATTATCCAATAAATTTTGTTCCACTTCACGATTGTGTCCCACTTGTTGTTGATTCATGACAAAAAATAAAAATTGTATATCTTTATGTTTGAAGCCTGAAATGTGGGGAAATTTTGAAAGGTTCAAGGGGGCCGCATACTTTCGCAAGGCACTGTATAATAACTTTTAATGACATTTATTTCAACAATATTATTATAGACATTGTTTTTGTTCTTTTGAGCTACGTTTTCTGTGTTTGTTTTCATTTTCCCTGTAGATTAGACGCTTGTCTCAAAGCGGGGAAGAACAAATAATGTAAATAAATGTTTTGGAATTGAACGTAGCATTAATTATAATCAATTAAAAAGTGTGTTGACATTAATCGGTTTTGTGATGTCCTCAGAAAAAACTACTGCTGTGATTGAGGGCGATAAAAGAAAAAATGTAATAGTAAATAAACAGCTGTGAGGTCATAGCTCACCTCATCGGAGCAGTACGCACAGCCCACTCCAGCCTGAAGACACTCAGAGCAGCTTTGGGCTCTGGCGGAAAAACAGTAGTTCACTGCAACCAAGGACACAGTGTCAGGCTTGTGTCATACATGTGTCATACCTGTGTCATACATGTGTCATACATGTGTCAGTCATGTGTCATACATGTGTTATACCTGTGTCACACATGTGTCATACATGTGTCAGTCATGTGTCAGTCATGTGTCAGTCATGTGTCATACATGTGTCATACATGTGTCATACCTGTGTCATACATGTGTCATACATGTGTCATACATGTGTCAGTCATGTGTCATACATGTGTCATACATGTGTCAGTCATGTGTCAGTCATGTGTCAGTCATGTGTCAGTCATGTGTCAGTCATGTGTCATACATGTGTCATACATGTGTCATACATGTGTCATGCATGTGTCAGTCATGTGTCAGTCATGTGTTAGTCATGTGTCATACATGTGTCATACCTGTGTCATACATGTGTCAGTCATGTGTCATTCATGTGTCATACATGTGTCAGTCATGTGTCATACATGTGTCATACATGTGTCAGTCATGTGTCAGTCATGTGTCATACATGTGTCATACCTGTGTCAGTCATGTGTCATTCATGTGTCATACATGTGTCATACCTTTGTCATACATGTGTCATACATGTGTCAGTCATACTGTATCATACATGTGTCATACATGTGTCAGTCATGTGTCAGTCATGTGTCATACATGTGTCAGTCAGGTGTCATACCTGTGTCATACATGTATCAGTCATACATGTATCATACATGTGTCATACATGTGTCAGTCATGTGTCATACATGTGTCACTCATACATGTGTCATACATGTGTCAGTCATGTGTCATACATGTGTCATACCGGTGTCATACATGTGTCACTCATACATGTGTCAGTCATACATGTGTCATACATGTGTCAGTTATGTGTCAGTCATGTGTCATACATGTGTCATACCTGTGTCATACATATGTCATACCTGTGTCAGTCATACATGTATCAGTCATACATGTGTCAGTCATGTGTCAGTCATGTGTCATACATGTGTCATACCTGTGTCAGTCATGTGTCATTCATGTGTCATACATGTGTCATACCTGTGTCATACATGTGTCATACATGTGTCAGTCATACATGTATCATACATGTGTCATACATGTATCAGTCATGTGTCATACATGTGTCAGTCATGTGTCATACCTGTGTCATACATGTGTCAGTCATACATGTATCATACATGTGTCAGTCATGTGTCATACATGTGTCAGTCATACATGTGTCATACATGTGTCAGTCATACATGTGTCATACATGTGTCATACATGTGTCAGTCATGTGTCATACATGTGTCATACCGGTGTCATACATGTGTCACTCATACATGTGTCAGTCATACATGTGTCAGTCATGTGTCAGTCATGTGTCATTCATGTGTCATACATGTGTCATACCTGTGTCATACATGTGTCAGTCATACATGTATCATACATGTGTCAGTCATGTGTCAGTCATGTGTCATACATGTGTCAGTCATGTGTCATACCTGTGTCAGTCATGTGTCAGTCATGTGTCATTCATGTGTCATACATGTGTCATACCTGTGTCATACATGTGTCATACATGTGTCAGTCATACATGTATCATACATGTGTCAGTCATGTGTCAGTCATGTATCAGTCATGTGTCATACATGTGTCAGTCATGTGTCATACTTGTGTCATACATGTGTCAATCATACATGTATCATACATGTGTCATACATGTGTCATACATGTGTCAGTCATGTGTCATACATGTGTCAGTCATGTGTCATACATGTGTCATACATGTGTCACTCATACATGTGTCATACATGTGTCAGTCATGTGTCATACATGTGTCAGTCATGTGTCATACATGTGTCATAACGGTGTCACACATGTGTCAGTTATGTGTCAGTCATGTGTCATACATGTGTCAGTCATGTGTCATACATGTGTCAGTCATACATGTGTCATACATGTGTCACTCATACATGTGTCAGTTATGTGTCAGTCATGTGTCATACATGTGTCAGTCATGTGTCATACATGTGTCATAACGGTGTCATACATGTGTCAGTTATGTGTCAGTCATGTGTCATACATGTGTCATACATGTGTCATACCTGTGTCATACATGTGTCAGTCATACATGTCTCAGTCATGTGTCATACCTGTGTCATACATATGTCATACCTGTGTCAGTCATACATGTATCAGTCATACATGTGTCAGTCATTGTGTCATACCTGTGTCATACATGAGTCAGTCATACATGTGTCAGTCATACATATGTCAGTCATACATGTGTCAGTCATACATGTGTCACTCATACATGTGTCAGTCATACATGTGTCAATCAATGATCAAACATCGAACATGTGAATATAGAATGATAAAGTTTTACCGTTGGCTGAAGAGCAGGTGAACAGAGAGCTCCAAATGCCCAGAGCCAAAGAGAGACGTAAGGCCCATCTTCCCATCGCCCCTGAAGGACAAACACACACACACACACACACACACACACACACACACACACACACACACACACACACACACACACACACACACACACACACACACACATAAACACACACAAACAGAAGTTAATGTATGACCTGAAATGGAAAGATTAAAAGGGATTCTTTTATTGAAAACACTGCCCGTGACCAATAACACGGGCAGTGGTCCATAACACTGCCCGTTATGGACCAATACCAATGTGTTTTCTATGTCATTTCTTGTGTCTGGCCGTCTTTATTTCCTGATCTGTGTTTGGTGAATTCAATGGTTTTGTAAAGTCCACCAAGATTAATGTCCATGTCAGATTTATCTGTATAGCACATTTACAACAACACCAGCTGCCCACAGTGCTTCACTGCTTTACTGAAGGAACCTGCCCACATTACTGCACGTTACCACAGGAGACAAGTTTATTTGTATCGCACAGATCATACACAAGGCAAGTCAGAGAGCAGAACAAAACAAGACATGAAAAAGGCATTCAAATCATAAATAATCACAGAACATTAAAAAGAGCAGAGAAAAATCTTGTATGCACAGCGAAACATTGACAGATACAACGCCTGTCTCACATTTTCAGGATGACTGTTTCAGATTTTAGCAGCATAAATCTGAAAAACTGCCTCCCCATGTTTAGTTCCGACTCTGGCACCAGTAGATTAGAACAGATTAGAACAGAATAGAACAGAATAGAAGCGCACATCCATGTCATTGTGTGAAGAGCAATTGTGTTTATGTCCATTATGTACAAACTCAAAATATAACTTCATTTTAAAACTAGTTTCAGAGAGATTCCAGCACCACCAGGGTCTAGACTCAGAGAGATTCCAGCACCACCAGGGTCTAGACTCAGAGAGATTCCAGCACCACCAGGGTCTAGACTCAGAGAGATTGCAGCACCACCAGGGTCTAGACTCAGAGAGATTGCAGCACCACCAGGGTCTAGACTCAGAGAGATTCCAGCACCACCATGGTCTAGACTCAGAGAGATTCCAGCACCACCATGGTCTAGACTCAGAGAGATTCCAGCACCACCATGGTCTAGACTCAGAGAGATTCCAGCACCACCATCGTCTAGACTCAGAGAGATTCCAGCACCACCATGGTCTAGACTCAGAGAGATTCCAGCACCACCATGGTCTAGACTCAGAGAGATTGCAGCACCACCAGGGTCTAGATTCAGAGAGATTCCAGCACCACCATGGTCTAGACTCAGAGAGATTCCAGCACCACCAGGGTCTAGATTCAGAGAGATTCCAGCACCACCATGGTCTAGACTCAGAGAGATTCCAGCACCACCAGGGTCTAGACTCAGAGAGATTCCAGCACCACCATGGTCTAGACTCAGAGAGATTCCAGCACCACCAGGGTCTAGACTCAGGGAGATTCCAGCACCACCAGGGTCTAGACTCAGAGAGATTCCAGCACCACCATGGTCTAGACTCAGAGAGATTCCAGCACCACCAGGGTCTAGACTCAGAGAGATTCCAGCACCACCATGGTCTAGACTCAGAGAGATTCCAGCACCACCAGGGTCTAGACTCAGAGAGATTCCAGCACCACCAGGGTCTAGACTCAGAGAGATTCCAGCACCACCAGGGTCTAGATTCAGAGAGATTCCAGCACCACCAGGGTCAAGACTCAGAGAGAATCGCACTCTCATAATCTCTATTCACTTCAACAGACGTCATGCAGTATTTCTGCCGGGGTCTAATCACTAAATCATATCCAAAGTTTCAAAATGTTACAAAATAGAATAAACCGAATCCGATCATATTTATTTCTGCCGAGTCGAACTGTTCAACCATTCAGTAACAATATATTCATGCTGCGGTAATTTACTTCTAAAGCATCCTCTTGAGTCTCCTGATCCAACTTTCTGTTTTCTGTACGGAGGGTCCTGAGTTGGATTTGTGCTTATTTTGGGGTCTCAGTCTGAAAAGTTTGGGAACCCCTGATGTAGAACCCACATCTGACCCAAACACAGAGACGCCAACAGAAGACGTCTCATAAGAACATTTTAGTGTAGTTATTGTTTGACATTAAGGTTTATAGGAGGATTTTCCAAAATTTTAGGAAAGTCCCGCCCTCTCTGGTCTTACTGGACAAGCACATATCATCAGAATGATTGACAAGTGGGAGGACCAATAGTCTTGATGATCCAAACAGAAGTAGAAAATCCTCCTATATACCTTTAAAGGTATACAGGAGGTATACAAATGATATCAGCAATCCATCCATCAAACTAACATGTTCTGTGGGAATGACATCACTTGAACAAAACCACAACTATGAGTCTGTGAATTAAATTTGCTTATTTCGGCTGCAGCGAGCAATGCCTGAAAACGCAGCCATTTGTGGAGATTTGCAATCCTCAGACAAGGAATGTCTCTGGTTGGCGAGAAGGTGAGTGTCCGAGTTAAAAACACATGGGAAAGGGCTGTTAGCAGGTGTGTGCGCATGGGCCTCTGCCACCGTCTGTCACATAAATCACACAGAGCCAGGAACACAACAACCTTCAGCCTGACCCCAAGACTTCTGCCGTTTAGCTTTTTATGAAGATTTTTACACACACAGCAGCAGACCCTAAAATACCCAAAATATAAAATCAAAAATGCCAAATCAAAACATTATTAAAACTGCCCAAAGACTTAGTTTCTAGCCCTCAAAACCACAGAATTATGCACATATTTTGAGCAAAGTATTCTTGTATTAAAAGAGTAATAAATATCTAAACATTACTGAACAGTTTTCTACTTCTTAAGGATCTAACTTATTGACTGCCATTGACGTATTGTCTGAGACCGGTGATATTTGTCAAACTTCCCTCTATTCGACTGGGGATTACAGAAGAACTAAACTAGCTAGAAACAAACTTATTATTGCTCATAAAAGTAGACAGTCCAGTCTCTCAGAATCTAGTTTCACATTTCACCTAGCAATAGCACACAATACTCTGTGGCTCTTGAAAATCAGTGAAATTGTCCAAAATAGCTGGCAGTCAATGTGCAGGTCATTTAGAATATTTGAATCTTGATTAAAATGAACAATATTTGCATAATGAGTTGATAATTTTGTTAAAACGTAATCCCAGGAAATTCTTGCACTGATTGTGTTTATAAATTGAAATGTGTTTAGAGCTGTAACGATGAACAGATTAATTCCAACTAATCGACTAATTTCATTGGTAGACGGACTGCTTTATAAACAGAGTTAGGGTAAAAGCCGTGACATTAAACCAGTAATTAGAAGAAAATACAACAAGAAATGTATTCATGCCTCAATATTAGGGTTAAAATACTTTTGTCTGGAAGGTTTCTCCACTAGAAAGTCTTTTTTCTGCTTCAAATTTAGATAAAAATCACATATCCACGTTCTAAGCAACTAATAGTTTAATTGCTACACTTTTCAATTCTCAAAATAATTGTTAGTTTGTAGATAAATGACAAATGACAGTAGAGTAATTTAACGAACAAATGTATAGACTTTTTGTTGCAGATCTGATTGTGTTGTGGTCTCTGGCTGAAACATTTTTGTCTGTGGCGTTTTAGTAAAAAACATTTCAGTTTATGCAGCGTTGTTTTGCCGTTCATCACTGTGACGTCATCACAACAAAGTGCTGGAATAGCAGCAGATCAGGCCAGGGCGGGAGCAGTGAATGTGTGTGCAAGTGTGTGTGTGTGTGTTTGTGTAAGTGTGTGTGTATGTGCGTGTGTTTGTGTGTGTGCAAGTGTGTGTGCAAGTGTGTGTGTGTTTGTGTATGTGCGTGTGTTTGTGTGTGTGCAAGTGTGTGTGCGTGTGTGTGTGCAAGTGTGTGTGTAAGTGAATGTGTGTGTGCAAGTGTTTATGTGTGTGCGTGTGTTTGTATGTGTATGTGCGTAAGTGTGTGTGTATGTGTGTGCTTGTGTGTGTATTTGTGTGTGCGTGTGTAAGTGTATGTGTGTGTGCAAGTGTGTGTGTACGTGCGTGTGTATGTGTGTGTGTTTGTGTGTGTGCAAGTGTGTGTGTATGTGCGTGCGTGTGCAAGTGTGTGTGTAAGTGTATGTGTGTGTGTATGTGTGTGTGTTTGTGTGTGTGTGTAAGTGTGGTTATGTATGATTTTTGACGTTGGCCTTAACTGCAAGTATCTCATGAAATCAAAGCAACACAAATTTTGGATAAAGCGTTTTTTCTTTTCTTTAAGCATTTTTTTCAAATTAGCTTTGATTGAGAACTTCATCTTTTATCTGACCAAACGCAACATTAACTTCTCTTTTGATGTTTTCACAGATAGAAAACACTTTGGATTTGCATTAAAATAGTCTTAATGCTGGTAGACATTTTCCACAAACATAATTCCTGTTTTTTTCAGAACAAAGTAGAAGCTGCTTGGACTCAAACCACAAGATAAAGTTACATAAGCCTTTTATCTTCAGTGAATGGGAGAAAAAGGTCTTAACACGAACCTTTCTGTGCTCCAAAGTCCACGGATCCAGTTGTGACTTCAAAACAGAAAAAAAATATCCTTTAAGGCTCCTCCAAACAGATTGAAAAAGTTGGCGTCCTCTTCCTTGCCTTGATAAGAAACCAGCTCCGCCAGCAAAGTTCAAAGTCTGCTCCGAAAGACGGCTCCCGCTAAAGTCTTTTGTGTTGCTGTCCTGGTCAAATATTTACTGCAAAAGAAAAAAAAGAAGAGCTCTGGTATGTGAGAGGAGACTTGATCCCACTCTGTCCTCAGGTGTAGCTCCGTACAGTGGTTGTCTGCTAAGTGACAAAGCTGCAGACCTCTTTTGGGAGTCAGTAAGTGTCAGAAAGCCCCCACCTCTGCACCCACCCACCTACCTACGTCGCCCTGCCTTCGGTGCATTCCAGACCGACAGCAGTTCACCTGTGTGGGCTTGAGAGAGTGAGGCGGGCCCTGCTTCGCTGCATGGCCTCCTCCCAGGCCTCCTCCCAGGCCCTTGGGAGTGGCTGGGTGAGGAGAACACTGGCTGCGGGCTATGGGAAATGCTCCCAGTTTGCACCCGAGCGTTTGTCACCTCGGCACCGCCCGAGGGTTGGCACGGAGTTACAATCAAGAAGAGAATAGAACAGAATGTTTAAGGATTTCTCAATTGCTTGCATGAGTAAATGTTTCAGATTGTCAAACTTTTTGTAATATTTCTCAACAACATCATGACAGTAGCCCTTATCATTGCCACACTTACAAATGACTTCCTGCATATTTGAATAATGACTAATAAAACACATTGCCGGGGCCTGCTGTGTGAACACTGACCAATTATGACAATCTTGCCATGTCTGTGTATAATTTACACGACATAAATATGAGAGAGAGAGTATCGATATTTACTTACTGCTTTTATGAACCATTTACAGCTAATTGTGTTGTATATTGTGTGTGTTTTTTGTACTGCTGTCCTGTCAGTGCACTGCAACCTGTGGGACGAGTAAAGGTTCTCTTATCTAATCTACATTTTCTACATCTGGGTGGATCATCGAGACAAGTGGTCCTCCCAAACGTCCTTCTGGTGATTCGTGCTCCTCAAAAAAAAATAATAATCAAAATGCATCAGTTTTATACAGCTCTGTTTTGGACACTCAAAGACGCTTCACATGTCATTATTTATTCACTCCAAACACGGTGGTGATAAACTACTACTGTAGCCACATCTGCCCTGGGGCACACTGACAGCAGAGAGGCAACCAGTCTGTGCCATCGGCCCCTCCGACCACCACCAACCATTCACACACACACCAGACTCATTCTAGGCAAAAAAGATCTGAGAGTTTTGTTAAAAAAGTGGAGAGGGCGGTTCTTTCAAAACATTTAGGAAAATCCTCCAATAGACCTTTAAGTAAAACCCGTGGCTCACATGTGGGTCTGGAGCAGAAAGTTAAAAAACTACACCGGAGTCACACAAGAGACGATATTCTGCATAATGACGGTGTAACGAACCGTGGGGCAAGAACGAAGCTCTCATCAACGTTTGCGCTCGTGCTGCTCTGTCCATCTGAAAATTATCTTCGTAAAATATATGTTTGAAAATGTTTGTATTGTTCTAAGTGGATGAAAAAAATGTTATAATCAAACAGATTTCCCCGGAATTTCTAGACTTTAGAAACTTATTTTGAAAGTCTATTGTGACCCTTTTATTTTGACACGTTCCCGACTTCTCTGTGGTAAAAATCAGACACAGGTCCAAACAACACACCAACCTTTCCCACCAATACTAAATGTTTTCACTATGGAAAAACAGATGCTTTCTGTTCATCTGTTAGCAGCATAAATATACAGTGGGGCAAAAAAGTATTTAGTCAGCCACCGATTGTCATTATTTTAAGTGGGAGAACTTGCACAGAGGTCTGTAATTTTCATCACTTCAACTGTGAGAGACAGAATGTGAATGTAAAGAGGAGGGGCGACAGTAGCTCAGTTGGTAGAGCATTGGCCTTAAGGCCAGAAAGTTGTGGGTTCAATTCCCACCTCTGCACCTTCTCCACCGACTCCCACTGATGACTGCTGTCGTTGTGTACTTGGGCAAGACACTTAACCCCACTTTGCCCAAAGCCCCCACTGAAAGATCAAGGCTATGCTCACACTCAGAGAGCAGCCGTCCTCCTGTGGACTCACCACCTGCAGAGGGTCAGTGAGGGGCTGGTGCTATGAGACTTGGGTGGCATCTCTGACTGCCACCCCCCTGACCCAGAAATGGATTAAAGGGTAGAAGATGGATGGATGGATGGATTTGTAAAGAATTTATTTGTAAATGATGGTGGAAAATAAACAAGGAAGATCTCTCACAGACCTGTAACTTCTTCTTTAAGAAGCTCTTCTGTCCTCCACTTGTTACCTGTATTAATGGCACCTGTTTGAACTCATCTGTATAAAAGACACCTGTCCACAGCCTCAAACAGTCAGACTCCAAACTCCACTATGGCCAAGACCAAAGAGCTGTCGAAGGACACCAGGAAAAGAATTATAGACCTGCACCAGACTGGGAAGAGTGAATCTACAATAGGCAAGCAGCTTGGTGTGAACAAATCAACTGTACATACAAGACCACTGATAATCTCCCTCGATCGCAAGATCTCATCCCGTGGGGTGAAAATGTTCATGAGAACGGTGATCAAAAATCCCAGAACCACACGGGGGGACCTGGTGAATGACCTGCAGAGAGCTGGGACCAAAGTAACAAAGGTTACCATCAGTAACACACTACGACGACAGGGAATCAAATCCTGCAGTGCCAGACGTGTCCCCTGCTGAAGCCAGTGCATGTCCAGGCCCGTCTGAAGTTTACCAGAGAGCACATGGATGATACAGCAGAGGATTGGGAGAATGTCATGTGGTCATATTAAACCAAAGTACAACTGTTTGGTATAAACTCAACTCGTCGTGTTTGGAGAAAGAGTTGCATCCCAAGAACACCATACCTACTGTGAAGCATGGGGGTGGAAACGTCATGCTTTGGGGCTGTTTTTCTGCTAAGGGGACAGGACGACTGATCCGTGTTAAGGAAAGAATGAATGGGGCCATGTATCGTGAGATTTTGAGCCAAAACCTCCTTCCATCAGTGAGAGCTTTGAAGATGAAACGTGGCTTGGTCTTCCAGCATGACAATGATCCCAAACACACCGCCCGGGCAACGAAGGAGTGGCTCCGTAAGAAGCATTTGAAAGTCCTGGAGTGGCCTAGCCAGTCTCCAGACCTCAACCCCATTGAAAATCTGTGGAGGGAGTTGAAAGTCCGTGTTGCTCGGCGACAGCGAATGGGCCAAAATACCATCTACTGTGTGTGCAAACCTGGTAAAGACCTATAGTAATCGTTTGACCTCTGTTATTGCCAACAAAGGATATATTGCAAAGTATTGAGTTGAATTTTTGTTATTGACCAAATACTTATTTTTCACCATAATTTACAAATACATTCTTAAGAAATCCTACAATGTGAATTCCTATATATTTTTTTTCACATTCTGTCTCTCACAGTTGAAGTGAACCTATGATGAAAATTACAGACCTTTGTCATTATTTTAAGTGGGAGAACTTGCACAATCGGTGGCTGACAAAATACTTTTTTCCCCCACTGTATGTAGGAATTCTCTTGTCAAGTCTAGTTGCCAAATTGCCAATTAGTCCAAAGGTTTTTAGAGAGAAGAAAAAGCAAATGTCCTGGTTGTCAGGATTCCCTAAATACAAGTTTCTGTATGTACTTACTTTAGTAGACGAGAAGTTGTAGATGTGAGTAGCATCTGAAGAAGCAGACTGGCTCCACGCTGCTCCTTCTCGGTCGCACAGTGTGGGTCAGAGAGACAGAGAGAGAGACAGAGAGAGAGACAGAGAGAGAGAGAGAGAGAGAGAGAGAGAGAGAGAGAGAGAGGGTCAGAGAGACAGAGAGAGAGAGGGTCACAGAGAGAGAGAGAGAGAGAGAGAGGGTCATAGAGAGAGAGAGAGAGAGAGAAAGAGGGTCACAGAGAGAGAGAGAGAGAGAGAGAGAGGGTCATAGAGAGAGAGAGAGAGAGAGCGAGAGAGAGGGTCACAGAGAGAGAGAGAGAGAGGGACAGAGAGACACACACAGAGAGAGAGAGAAGAGAGAGAGAGAGAGAGAGAGACAGAGAGACACACACAGAGAGAGAGAGAGAGAGAGAGAGAGAGAAGAGAGAGAGAGAGAGGAGATAGAGAGAGAGGAGAGAGAGAGAGAGAGATAGGGTCAGAGACAGAGAGAGAGAGAAAGAGAGACAGAGAGACACACACAGAGAGAGAGAGGAGAGAGAGACAGAGAGACAGAGAGACACACACAGAGAGAGAGAGAGGAGAGAGAGAGAGAGAGACAGAGAGACACACACAGAGAGAGAGAGAAGAGAGAGAGAGAGGAGATAGAGAGAGAGAGAGACTGCCCACACACAGAAGAGAAAGGCTCTGTGTGAGATCAGCCCCTAACTATTTACTATTTAGATCTACTACTGTTCATTATTAAAGCTATTATGACCAAAGTATGCATTAGAATGCAGTACATATTACAGTATATGTTATTCTTTAACTACAGAAATAGTCTGTCTATGATTTGACACCAATTTATATCAAGAAAACAAATACATATTTTTGAAGATATGGTGAGCCTATAGTTGAGCCTTTTGATCTAATAGTTATTTTTCTTTTTAGGTGGTGCTGTAAAGTTACTGTTCAATGTTAAGAGTAAATTATGTTTTATTGATGTTTACGGCTTAGGAGGTTCTTCTTATAAACCTTAAAACATGAAGAAGACATACAGAACAGTAGTGAAATAATACACAGATATAGCACCAACATTATGTAACTACTAACTATGTATAGACTAATTAGTAGTTTAACAAAAGGCTTATTGTAAGAAGTTTACTTTGTAAGAATTAAAGTTATTAGTAACTCACGGTGACTCTGACGAGAACAGGCCAAATGTGTAACACAGGTGTTGTTCTGACCCGGTTCTGAGCAATAATGTGGGAAAGGTGAACTTCACAGTTCACAAGTTTGAACAAAACGTATCCAGAGACACGCATAAAGTATGAACAACAAAATCCCCCAAAAAACAATCGCCAAAAAACTGTATAAACCATAGACTATCAACAGCCTGTGGGTTTATTCTGGGTTTTGTTTTCTTACCGTTGTGTCATCATGGGTGCGTACCGATGTTCCCCGGGTCCGATGTTCCCCGGGTCCGATGTTCCCCCACTTCTATAGGCGGGGGAACATCGGACCCGGGGAACATCGGTACTTCGCGTATTAAAAAGTCCCGATGTTCCCCGGGTCCGATGTTCCCCCGCCTATAGAAGTGGGGGAACATCGGGACTTCAACAACGAGACTAGTCCCGCTGTTCCCCGCGTGCGCCCTTTGATGTTTGATGTTTCCTCTTCCACGAAAGATGGCATATGATCCGTGCCAACTTTTGTGAGAGAAAAAATACTAACTAGCCTAAGCCTATTTACTTTTCTTTTTCCTCTCGCTCTTTGTGTGCTCATATTTCAGCTGATCGCAGCTTGAGTCTATGCAGGATATTTTTGGGCATGTTATGGGCATGTTATCTCCCCTTGCTCACTCTCCCATGGGCATCTATATTTGACAAGTCTGACTGAATAAAATTAGGACGATTGAAACTAGAGCTACTACATCTGTTAGCCTATAGTTTTTCCAAATACGTGGTTTTGCTGAGGGCACTGTGCTTTTACGCATAATGGACACGCATATGACGTCTTTTTTGTTGTAAAACTTGAATATGCTCTTTTAGTTTTAGAGATATTAATACATATTATTCTATTCAGAACGCGTGCGTCATTGTGCATTGTTGTCCCGCCTTACGTGTCACTCACAGTTAAAATGTAAATAACCAATTCAAACATAGCATTTTTACAACTTGAGCTTTAAGAAAAAAATGATCAAAGGAATCAGTGTAAAATAAGATCGGAAAAGCTCAATTCATGATTGTTTAATTAGGTTTCCCATTTTTAAATACAATTGGAAACGCTCAGAATTCAAAAATATTGAAAAGTGTATTGGCTCCTACAGTGGGGGGAATAATAATAATAATATAACCCCCTGAGCGTCATCACGTTCCTACGTTGCTTCAAATATAGTCCTGTTTTGGCTGAACAATTTTGTCCAATATCATATTACACAGCGTGAAGCGAGAACAACCAGCTATTCCTCGTCTTAAAGATTGACAACGCTCTCAAAGCATTCACAACAGAGCAGCCTTTTTCATTTTAATTTTAAGAAAGTTCAGCGTGAACTTTGTGAGGTAGAGGAGCCAGAGGCCCGGGCCCGTAGGTCCCAGAGGAGGAGAGCGCGGTCAGGCCAGGCTGGCCTCGCACTGATGAGGTAAACTCTAGGCCTGTGTGAGACACACTGTGGGCCTCACTGTAGGCCTCACTGTGGGCCTCATGTGGGCCTCATGTATGAAACCTGCGTACGGCCAAATCAGGGTAAATGAGGCGTACGCAAAATATTACACTTTTCCGCATTTATCAATCTGGACGTGAGCGTACAATACGCAAAAAATAAACGCCAGGTCTGGAGGTGGTGTAAATCTATACGCTGAACTCAACCTTCGGCACAACACGCCAAAACATACGCATGAAATTCAAGATATGTACAACAATAAACATATTCCCTCTGGCAAAATTATATGCTGTGTTTTCATTGAGCATCATGTTTCAAAATTTGAATTTGCGCATCAGAAAAAGTCTAATGGAAACACGCAAACTTCGAATAAATCACAGCTCATGATGAGGACCCTCTATTAAATCTGACTTGTGTGTGTATTATTTTGATCTGTATGTTTTTAAAATGTGAAGCGCTTTGTGATCCTGGACAGTCAAAGGCTCTATATAAATACACATACGCAACAGGGATGTGTGACCCATCTATTGCTGTGGCAGGCTCTGCGCTGCGTAATTACGCACGGCTATTTGTATTCCTCATTCACATCTGGTAAAGCAATGTGTTATTTCATTAGATTTGTGTAAGCCTCACACAGACACACACCCCAATAACGCATCGATGGTATTGCTCACTCAAACGTCTCACTGCCCTGTCCAGAGTGCGCAGCGAGTGCCGTGAGAGGTCGCGCCACATGTGCAGAAGTTTTGGCTCCAGAGTTTCTTTGTGAAATCTGGACCGCAAACGCTCTCTGAAGTGTACAGCGCCTCAATGCGCACTTCTACCCCGAGCCAGGCTGCGTCCAAGACGCTGCAGACGCTTCATTCAGAGCCACCGCTGCATAATATATATGAATTAATTAATTCATTCAATCAATCTATATTTATTCACTTCTACAATTCAAGAAGGATTTTTCTAATGTATCAAAACATTTTGGCAAATTGCGTAAATGGAATATACACCCAAAATGTACATCTTTTTCAACGCAAGTTTCATAAATGAGCTTGTGTGTATGTGCGCGCGTGAGTGCGTGTGCGTGCGTGTGTGCGTTTGAACCATATTCTTTGAAACCCCAATTCCAGTTAGCCCTTGTAGTTTTCAAGCGAATTTGGCCTACTTACTAATCTGCAGGCCTACCCAAAATTGCAAACCTGGCGCCAATACTGTTGCGAGGATGAACGGAGGGAGATATGTTTCCAAAAAGAAAAGGTGGTGGAGCTAATTTTACTTTTCTTATCTGCAACACGTTCTTATTCTGAGGTGGTAGGTTGTAAAAATGTAGTTGGCTACCAATGCGAGATCTACAAGGCTTATAATATAAAGTATTCAGTAGCCCTATGAGCGAAAGCCGCTTGTTGCTCCATTATCCGCGCGCAGCAATAACATGTCTATGAGCGAGGCCCGCAGTCGGGGAACACCGGGCCCTCCGGCGTTTGGAAGGTCCGATGTTCCCCGGGTCCGGTGTTCCCCGCCCCGGGGAACTCCGGACCCGGGGAACACCGGACCCGGGGAACATCGGACCCGGGGAACATCGGACCCGGGGAACATCGGGCCGACCCCGTCATCATAGCCTAGCTAGTAGCTCCACAGGTTAGCTTGTTGCCAAACTGTTATTTCCATCGTTCTTCGGCCTCCGCTCTGCCATGGATCTATAATGGATCTATAATGGATCTATAATGGATCTATAATGTCGGGGCCAGCAGTGTTGCTTCTGAAGACCTAAAGGCAGACTTGCATCCTATAAAACTAAACTGGAAAAGTATGAAATGAAGAGTAAAGACAATGGGGATCATTTAATAAACATCAATGGAAAAAATTATATATATATATATATATAACAATTTTGATATTCCTGATTATGGCCAGCAGAGAAGACCTAGCTGGCCTTGAGCGTCCGCCACTGGGTTCCTCCTTGTTCTTCATGATGTTTAGAGACCAACACACTCCAGCCACAGCTCAGAGAACCACTGTATTATACTGAGAGTAGATTACACACATGTGGGCTCCAGTTTATCATCAGTGCAAGGTGTGAATCCTCTGCAGTTCATTAGGAATGTTTTAAAAGGCAATTTACTGCACTCAGAAAAATACTGTATGAATTCTGTGAACACCTTAAGTTAAAATAATAACATGTGTCATTTCGCTTTTGCTGCAGTTAAAGAGTGTGAACTTTTAGTTTAAAAAAAATGTAATAGATTGGTTGCAAACATGACAAAATGTGCAAAAGTACTTGTAATAGTACTTTCGAGAGGTTTAGAATGCAAACTACTGTATACATAAAAGACCCTTAAATTATGTTTGGGCTTCAATTTTAATGTTTTATTTAATTACAAATAAATCTAATTATTAAAAGAGCCACTGGAATTTACTGCTCGTAACAAACACTGTATCCACCGGGAGAATGTGAAGCCTGCTCCCCACATGTCTCAACAATAACAAGAAGCACATTTTCTCTTTAAGAATAGGTTTGACATTTCTCTCCCAAACAACAGACAGGAACCCAAATAAAAAGGCAATTTTGTGATTGTTTATTCACCTTTTGAGAAATACATACAGTATGTACAGGTATAAAAAAACATACATCAATGTCTAAAGCAGTGGTAAGATTCTCCAACTGTAGTATTGGACTGGAGGCCGCCGAGCTCTGTGTGTGTCCAAAATGACACTCTGGAAGATAAATATAAATATGATCTAATCGGCAATTTCACGTAAACCACCGCTCAAACCCTGATGAAAAAAAATGGTTCAGTTTGAGACGGCTGCGGCTGATGTCCAGTGTGTCCCTTTCATATTCCAAAAGACTACAGTGTTAAAAACGTTTTCCAAAAAGTCCGGTCTGTTAAAGGATCATTGAACGTAAAAAAAAACTGAGTAGATCTGATCTCTGAAAACAGGTGTGTCAGACCGCTTGCCAAAGGGCAGGTGTGGCTGCAGGTTTCAGTTGCACACAGCAGACTCCGCCCATTTCCTCCGGCGCGTCCAGTTTTAACTCGAAGACGTGAGAAAAACCTGCCGCCACACCTGCCCTTTGACCGAATGCGATCACTGCTTGGTCTTTTTGGCGATGGTGCCCACGGCGGAGATCACGGTGGTTTTGGTGCCGCTGGCGGTGGTTGTCACGGAGACGACGGCGGGCAGCGAGCCGGAGGTGGTGATGATGTTGGGCTGGGTCACCGGGATGGCAGAGTCCCATTTGCTTTTCCTCTTCTGAGCGTCTGTTGACAGGAGAATGATGGGAATAAGTCACGCACACACAAACACAGCTGTAGCAACACAACACACAAAACTACATTTATAATATTCTAAAGGGGTAAAAAGTTGTGAGACGTAAACACACTTCAATCTAGAGTTTAAACGGCTGTCGAGGGAGACTTATTTGTTTTGTGGCCATCTTTGAACCACACAAGAGCAACGTAGTAATAATAACAATAAAAATGGCTGAATATCTTCTCTATTTCATAAACAGCTCAGTCTCTGGTCACAGGACTTCTCTCTGGCCCCGTCCACACGCAGCCGATCTTTTTTGAAAACTCCATTTATGCATTTGCGTGTAGACAGAGATAATCAAGAGTTTTGTGTTTTCGCACGTCACAATATTCGCCGAAACGACAACAAACAAAACGTGCGACCTCTGATCACTGAAGAAGGATCTTACTGCCTTAAAAACTGTTCTCTGCTGCGAGCGGATCACAGCAGCAAACATCCTCCACATCAGAGAGCAGCAAACCAGGACTAAACCAGGACTAAACCAGGACTGACGACGGGGGGTCAGTGCTTGTGAACATACGTCTTCACCCCGAGTTTCTTCTGTGACCGTGAAAGTGCCGCTACAGAAGTACCTGCATCAAAGCTCCGCCCACTTCTGTGTTTTTCCCCAACGCAGGACGTCAGAGAAGCACATGTTTGGAATGTTATGAATGTTATACAATACAAATTAGAAACAGAGGGGGGGGGGGAATATTTGGTTTTAAAAATACCCGGCTACGTGTGGACCTGGCAGGAGTTCAGTGGATTGGTCACGACAGACCTGGGACCATCAAATGTGTTGTAATTATTTTGTATGTAATTATCTTTGGATCGTCCGTTTCAAACAGAAAAGTGAAAAGTATGAACAAAATAATAGGAAGAGAGCGCGTTATATAATTTGTTCAAAACATTTCTGTATATTTATTTTTTGTCATTGCTGTGTATGCTTATATAACTAAACATGTTCTAAACGCTCCGTCACCTGTGGATGTGCTGCTGCTGGACGTGGGGGCGGCGCTGTTCGAGGGGTTGGTTCCTTTCTTTGTCCCCGTCACAAACTCAATCTGTAAAACGCACAAAGTCTATTCAAGTTAAGTCCACAATTTAACAAGAACTACATTAGGTTGGTAGGGTTTGTATATTTAACATTACTGGAAGAAAACGAGGGAGCAGGGTGTTGGCTCATGCTGCCCGCTCAATAGAAACTGCATGTGCCCAGAGACTTCCAAGGCTCTAAAAAAGCCGTTATCATCATAAGGAGAATAATATCAAATTATTCTTCAGGTGGAGATTACATTCATCCAGTGTTAGGATTTACTGTGAAACAAACAGCTTCAGAAGGTGTCAAACCCAATCTGCTCTGAGGCCAGATGAATAAAAGTGGTATTTTAACATTTTCTGGTATATTTTTCTTAATAAAATTAGTTTGGATTTAACTAAAACTGTGCCAAAATAAAAAAAATAATAAAGGTGATTTTAAATATTTAGCCAATTAACTTCTAAATACTCTTTGGGTTCAAATGATAGAATAAAGTGAACTAAAAACTGCCTTGTTTTAAATAATAATGTCACAATTGTTCTGTTCTACTATTTGTCTGCGCCACAGGAATAATTTAGTCTGGATCATGTTCAATCTAGACTAAATAAGTGGGAAATGTAATGTTTAAGGTGCTATGTGTGTTTCACCTTCGTACGTTCCTTTTTAGCCTTTTCTAGTTTGTCCATGTCCACCTTTTGGGCTTTGGCTTGAAAAAAAAAAAAACAACACAAAAAAGACAAATTAGCCTTTGACACGGTGCGATGTCTGAGAAGGAACCAGGCGTACCGAGGCCTTCGTAGTACGAGTCTTCTGACCAGCCGTGAGGATCGAACATGTCTTTGGGGTAGTTTGTTCCCAGTTCGTCGATGCTGCAGAACTGAATGAGCTTCTCGTAAATGCTAAAAGAAATGACAAGAATGAACGTAAGCACAAGAAAAAGACAAGAAGCAGCAGGTTAAAGGAGCAGTTAAAATGTGGCCAAAAGTGGTACTGCAGCCTCTCCCACTCTCCCTGACTCAGGTTGCCAGATATGCAGACGAATCCAGCTGGGACCATAACAGCTGAATAGACAAGAGTTTTGTCAACAACAAATCTATAAGCAACACCTTTTTCACAAAGATAGAAATCCTGGTTTTATTCCTTGTTTTGTTGTTAATGATTTGAGAATCATAACGAGACCTTTTTTAGTTCTGCGCCACATGGTACTTTACCAGTGAGATTAGCTCCACGCGGTGAGTTCTGTCGCCTGGATTACAGACTTTCTGATTGGTGAAACGGTGGAGGGCGGGACATCGAAATGAAAACAATAACAAGATTTAGAGGCTGGAAAAGTGATTTAGAAATTCAACTATCTCTGAACTACTGTTATCAGAGCAGTTTATTATTATGACAGATTAGGGCCCTTTAATGAAAATCTTACATATTGCTCCTAAAAGTCCCAAATTACACTTTTTGATGTTTCTCTGGTTTAAACATAATTACAGTGATATTTGCCCAGAGTTGTTTTTCATTGATTCCCTTAAGCTTTAGTTATTGCGATCTTTCCCTTTCATTGTCCAGAGGCTCAAAAACGGCCCGATTCACTTTGTTACGTAGCATCACTTCACACACAGCTCGAGCTCCAGAAGCCCCGCCCCCAGGAGATGATTGACAGGGGAGAGAAACCATGACAGCAAATCAGAGCACAGCCTTTGGACCTGCGTCTACCACAGTCTGTGTTCGCTTCTGTGCTGTTTTTCTGCTAATGACTTAAAAGTGTTGGCATCGTGTCAACTTGGAGAACATTTGTTTTTAGGTGAAAATATGTGAATTTGACCCCAAGACGAAGAGTGCGCGACGGACACTTTATTCACAGGATCTGATTTTGAAATCCAAAACGAATCTGCGTTTCTGAAAAGCCCTTCTCTCACTTCTCGACTGCTCATTTACCATGAAACTGGACTTACTCAAAAGCTGGATGGTGTATCACTCAAATTATTATCACTCATGTGCTTAGAATGGACAGAAAAATGAAGAAAAGCTAAATATAGGACCTTTAAAGACTGAGTGACAGCACCTGGGGTTTCTGAACTCTTTCTTCTTCTGGATGTGGCTGTTTGTGTCAAAGTCTCCGTGGAGTTTTCGCTGGTACAGCTTGTGGATTTTCTCCTGTGACAAAACCAATCAATCGTTAGCAATTGGCAAAATGTTGTTCTGTTGGTTGAAAACGTAGATAAAAAGGTGTAGCAGAATCAAACATCATTCACAGCCTCAAACATGGAACCAATTTTATTTTCGTCCCATTTGTCACTGGAATAATGAGAAACCACTGCTTGAAATATGTATGAATACCAATCAATCTGACTATTTCTATTGCAAATTTGACCAACACATGGTTTCCAACGTGCTGCAGAGATGGGGAAGATGGGGAGACACAAAAATAAATAAAAAGAGACACCATTCCTCGTCTCGGGTTAAAAGCCAATGAATGTAAAGTGAGTTTTCAAATGAGATTTAAAAGGGTTCACTGATGAGGTCTGCGAGTCTGGAGGAAAAGCATTCCAGAGTTTAGGCCCAACTACAAGGCTCCGGCCTCCCCAGAAAATGAACCTCATTTTGGGTCCACGATCTGGTCCTCTGACCTCAGTGAACGTCCAGAAACTAGATTAGACTAGATTAAAATGTATTAATAATATAACAATGTTTGCATGATTAACTCACTCCACACAGTGACCACAAAAGCGAGACACATGGTGCATCGAAGTCCCGAGCCATCACCATCTAATTACTCATTACAGACCTACTGTCTTAGTCGCATGGAAACCGTAGCGCCCTGAGGAAACTTACACATACGTGATGGAGAACATGCAAACTCCACACAGAAAGTGACGGAGGTGGAATTGAACCCAGAACTTTCTTGCTGTGATGCTTCATATTAATTGAAAGGAAATGTATTGTGGCCATAAACCAGTGGGGGCGGGTCCCGGGTCAAAAACATCCATGAGCACGGGCACTGACATACTTGCAATACCACCCCGGGCCTGTGGGGGTGTACCCAGAAAGAGAATTATCCAATGCTTTTATATGGCGTCTTCTTTCCTCTCAAAAACGGGTTTACAGGACGGTCCAAAAGTGGCTCTTGGCTCAACTCTTGACGCTACGTTCCAGATTCTGTTGATGTTGAGGAGAGTATGTTTGTTTGGACCAGTCTAGTTTAGCTGCTGTGGACTTTTGAAGGCACTCGTTAAATTAATGGGGATAGTGCAGCTGACGCATGAGCAAGTGCGTTTTTTCAAAATTTCCTGCGGGAGGGGCTACCTGCGGCCTTTTTGGAAAAGCCCCATAGAAGGCAAAAGTGCACATTAGTTTCAAAGGCAGAGACACATCCCTTAATATTTACAGTCTATGCTGCAAAAGCACGGTTGCCGATGGTTACGCCACTCACTGTTTCACCCCAAATGGATCATGACTTTTGTTATCGTCCGGTGCAGGAGACTAGAGATAGCTCCGGGACAGTGGGAAATGTTTAAGTTCTGTTTGTTTTTGAGGAGATCTTTTTTTTGTGTGTTTTGTTGTACCCATGTGTTGTGTAATGCTGAATGGACATTTAGTCGTGAGTTTCTGCTGCTGCTGCTGTGGAGATATTCGACGACCGGGTTCTAAATTAAAAACCACAGCCAGAGCCGCCACGGTCCTGAAGCCTGAGGGAGGAATGCTGCTGCTCTGTCACTGAGGCGCTGCTTTTGGAGAACGCACAACAGGTGGCCAAGATGATTTGTGTGATATGGAAGAATGCAACACCTTTTGAATTGACTTCAGTCTTCCACATGCAGTTAGTCCTCTGCAGTTTTGGGTTAATCATTTACTACCAACTCCTATATCTATTAATCATTTAATAGGTTACAGGATTTGTCAGCACCAAAGGCATTAGAGATTATGAAATGACACAAGAAAGATCAGCGGTGCCTTTTTGGGACAAGAATTTAAAGATTTACCAGTTTGATTAGATTATTCCAAGACTTGAAGCTATAAGGATGGCCAGCAGATTCCAACATGCAATATTTACCTTTTTGCTAGAACAATGCTATTCACACCCAAACCAGTGACTTTGAAGTTGATATTCAAATGCAAAAACCAAGTACATGTGCTTTATAACTTCACAAAAAGCACGTTTCAAAATTTGACGGCCATAGGATACATTTTCTGGGTTTGCCACTATGGCGTCGATTTGTTCCGTTCCACATGATAGCTTTACACCGTCAAAACAATAGGAAGGTTTCTCACCAATCATCTGTACATAGCAGGTTTAAACCTTAAAGAATTGCACTTCGTTACAACTTATATGTTTTGAATATGTAAATTGTGTTGTCCGTCTCCCCAGAGAGATGTCCTAGGTCTGTCCCACGGTCTAAATGACCCGGGAAACACTGGAGGAACTATGTCTCTCAGCTCGCCAGGGAACTCCTCTGATTTTATCTTATGAACTGAACATGTGAATGGAATGGTTAGCCTGGAGATATTTTCTGCTGCAGTCTCTTTGCTCAGACTGCGGTCTCTGCAACCTGGCAATGAATAAAGTGGACCAAATGGGATAGAAGGGTTGGTGGTAAATATTATAGTCAAAATCGCAAACAATGTTGCTTCCTTTTTGCTCCATTAACTTTTGGTCGGTCAAAATTTGGCTCCAACTACTGTGCCGCTTCCACATCAAAGTTCCACAATTTTACTGAAAACAGGATTATCTAGGCAAATGCATCTAGTTTCTAAGATAAGATGAGTTAAGATGGACTTTATTGATCTCACACTGGAGAAATGTACATGTTGCATTTGGCACAGATAGAATCAGTCGATCACTCAGAAGTGCGCAAACATTTTTTTTAAAGTTTTTTAAATAAATAATAGTCCCTGTGCGAATAATAATTATGTACCAATTTTTATTAAAAAAAATGGGCAAATAACAGCTTAGTTTAGTCAGTCCCCCTGTGGTGCAAGATCCAATTGCCAACAGTGGTCCGAAGATGAGTTGTGCGATATGGAAAATGCAACACCTGGTTGGAGATAGGGTCGTCAGGTGGGCGGCCCACATGCAGTTATCGCTGGCAGTTATGTTGTGTACTCAGGGACACAACTCCATTGATCTAATTATTCATTTAATAGGTTACAGGAGTGTGGGGCACACCAAGCAGTTGAGAGGAGGAAATGACACAAGAAAGATCACGGTGCCGTGTTGTGTGGGGACAATAATGATAGATGATACCAGGGGGCATTAGATTCATTCAAGACTGAAGCTGATAAAGATGGCCAGCAGAGTCCAACGCAAGAGGTAACCGTTGGGGCTAGACAAGGGCTAGTCCAACACCAATCAGTACTTGGAAGGGGGATATGCAAAGGCAAAACAAAGACAGGGGCGGGAATGATCGGCACAAAATAATAGGCACTAGGTCTCAATAGTTGACGGCCATGAGGAACAGACAGTTCGGGTTGGTGCCACGTGGGCGGTCGATGGGGGCCCGGTCCAACAGGAGAGCGTACACCGGCAAACAATAGAAGGTCGCACCAATTCATCCGGGACTTAGCATGGCGTGTCTAAACCTGAGAAGAATTGCACTTCGGTAAACTGATAGGGGGGAAATAGGTATATTTGTGGGCCGGGCGTCCCCAGAGAGAGGGCCGAGGCCGGGGTCCCACGGGGGCGAAAGGAACTCCGGGACACGGAGGAACTTGGCCTCAGCAGCGCCAGGGATCTCCTCTGAGGTTCGAGAGGAACTGAACAATGTGGAATGGAAGTGGTAGGCCTGAGATTTTGTCGGCGGCAGGCTCGGTGCGGGCAGACGGCGGCGCTGGCAACCTGGCATTGAATTAATGTGGACCAAAAGGGGATAGAGAAGGGGGGGGGTAAAGAGGAGAAAGGCAAAAGCGCATATCAAGTGGCGGAGCCGGTGTTGCGCCTTTGAAAATGAGGGCGAGGTCATAAATTGGGGCGCCTACGACTGTGGCCGCGGCCTCAGCAAGGTGCCACATGTGTGTCGGAAATCATATGGATCATAGGCTAATGCACTACGGGGGTCTATGTTTAGGTATGAGGTAGAGGGTCTTTATTTCGCACACTGGATAATGTAGCAGGTTTGCAGGGGGGGCACAGATAGGATATTCAGTCGAGACTCGCAGAGTGCCACAGGTTTAAGTGAAAAAGATTGGCTCGGTGGCTGGAGATTATGAGGGACAAGGTGAAAATAAGGGCTTGTAATTCTGCTTGTGTGCTCGGCCGGGGTGCAAGCGTTGTTGGTCGTTATAGGGTCGGTGGGGTCTGGAGGAGCAGATTGGATCGTAAGGGGGGGCCTTTGGCCGCGGCTCTGTGGAACCGACGGGAGTTCCGGGTCGACTTCTTGTAGCACATGTTCCAGAGTTCGGTTCTCGGCACGGGGGGGTAGTTATTCACACTGTTTTTGTTAACGGGCGGCTTAGCTAATGTGGGATGAGGTATTTTATTGTGGGGATGGGGGGAGCGCGGGGCATGGGTGACAGGGAGGCTGGCCTGATGCAGGAATGGTTCTCGCTGGGGGTGGGGCACACTGCGCTGGCGCCTCGGCAGATAGTCTGTGGGCCCGACCTGGCTCGGCAGCCAGGAGGTGGGACGTGTAAGTACACGGCGTGCGCTGGATCCTCACAGGCCACTGAAATTTATGTCTCACCCCTCGGCAGATCAATATCTGGGTGGGGTACGCTGTGCTTATGCCATTGAGAGCTGGTGGGGGTTACGATCCCGCGCGACTCAGAACCAATAAGTGACGTGGAAGGGGGGGAAAGTTGGATTACGGGCTTAAAGAGGAGAGGCACTGGTTATTGGTACCTTGATTTCATCTATGTTCGACTATGTAAGGTGGGGGTGGTTACTGGTAAGGAAGCACTCTTGGGGCTGTAGGTGATTAGTATTCTACAAAACATTGGGAGGGTATAGGAAAGTGGACCGCCGCGAAAGTATCAGGCTGATATGCATCAAAGAAACCTCGTAATGGCTGGGTTGGGGTATGTAGGTTGAGGGGGGGGGGGAGCCTGAGGGAGTTAGATTCAGGGTTTGAAAAAAGGCAGCATATTTATAGTGGATGAGGTTAAATACTCGGCAGGGGCGGGTGCGAGGGGCAGCTGGTGGATATAACAGGGGTAAAACAAATAATATAAAATCCCATCTCGTGAAGGAGGGCAAAAGCACATTGCCCATTAAGTGAAGATCTACAAGTTGTTGATGGCACTATAGAATTGTTGGTAGACGTAAAAGTTGTAGTGAGCCTGGAATCATTAAGCGGGAATACATTTACTAGTAGACGGGATATGCGTTTGTCAGCGAGGAATTGAACAACACTCTGTTCGGCCAAGGTACAGACTAGGTATACCCGTAGGGCAAGCAAAGTCCTGGATGTCTGTGGTTGTTGTGGGTGCTGTGAGCGGGGATGGTTGGGGTGGGTTAGGAGTCGGTCCCTGGCAGGGGGAGGAGCAGCGCCCGGGGGCGCTAGGCGTGTTATAATAAAAAAAATATAATTAAAAACCTGGACTCAGAGGGGAGTCTGGGGCCTCACCTGCTCGGCAGTACATCGCGGACGACAGACAATGAACATCACGGGTAGGTACAAGTTATAGTCAGGTATAACAGGATCGAAGGCAGTGTGGTCCAGTGGGTGGGGGGTGGTAATGATAATGCAGAGGTTGTGGTCATATTGTGGGCTGGTCTGGAGATGCATGCTCAGAATGGAACAGGATTGACGTGATAATGGTGCGGTTTGGAAATATATAGGTGCCTAATTAAGGGGTACGAGTAGCCGCTTCCCACTCCCCCGGCCTCTGGGTTGCCTCGAGATGCCAGACGTAGCCAGCGGGGTCCTTGATCAAGAGTGCTAGGTATGCCTGCTGGTAGGTGTGGTTGACAATACAAGAGTTTTGGTCAAGCAACAAATCGTTATAACCTTCTCCTTTGTGCACTTAAGATTAATAACGCCATGGTTTTAGGCCGAGGGGGGGGGTGGGGGGCGTATAATGATTGGAGAATCATTACGAGATCTTGGTGGGGTCGGTGGCCTCATGGGACTTGACCCAGGGGAGAGTAGCGCCACGCAGGGGAGGGCGGGTGCCCAGGTGCTCCTCGGGACTTGGCTGGGTGGGGGGTAACGGTGGAGGGGCGGGACATCGATATGAAAACAATTCAAATATCTCTGAACGACGGTATCAGTAAAGTAGTATTGGAAAGAGACGTTTGATTCTCTATTCTTATGACAATCTGTCTATTCTTATGACAGATTAGGGCCCTTTAATGACGACAGATTAGGGCCCTTTAATGACGACAGATTATGGCCCTTTAATGATGACAGATTAGGGCCCTTTAATGATGACTTGACATAAAAATCTTACATACTGCTACTTTAAGGGCTTCAATATCTGCTCACACCTTCAGAGTACAACCCATGATGGTCTTTTCCCATTAGATTCAAATATGCAGCTATAAAACCACAATCTCCGATCTTTGAACTTGAATTTACTGGAACACTGGCTCTCTGAACACAAGATCACAATTCACTTTTATAAACGGTTTGTACAAAACTGAACTTGGCCATTTTAGATTGGACACTTGTTTTTCATTATTTGGTTTTAAATTTCTGACTTATTTGCCACTGCCACCTCTGACTCAGACATGGACTAAGGGGAAGAGAATGGATGGATTTATTTATTTCATCCGACTTTGTATTCTCTTTGTTGTGAGCTTGTTGTCTATGAATCGGGGTGTTCATTGAGCCTTTGATGAATAAAAGATAAATAATCCCAAACATCCATTTTTGTACATTTGGAAGATTGCAAAACCCTATTAAAAAATAAAGCCGTCAGTTTTGATAGTTTTGACTTTTGAATGTGTATTTTCTTCCAATAAACTGCGGCCATCTCCCATCTGTTCCATATACTGTAATGCCAGCTGTGGCGTACGGGCCGAGGAGACATTCATCATCGCAGTGGAAGTGTCATGTTAATCTAATCTCAATCTGATGCTTTTCCACATTCTCTGCAGTTCCCCAGAAAGCCGAGGGGCAGGCGGGCAGGGAGTGGCTGCTGTCAGGGCCTGCTCCCAGCCCCTCCCTGTGGACCCAGCCCATGTTTTGACTTTCACACTCCGCGGGCCAGGCATTTTCTCCCTCTTTGACTCCGTATCCCAGAGAAACGGAGTGTGCGATGGTTCAGAGCAGACAAGTACAGGCCTGACTGTAAAGAGCT
The DNA here is from genome assembly GCA_964034765.1 of Knipowitschia caucasica. Classification (NCBI taxonomy): domain Eukaryota; kingdom Metazoa; phylum Chordata; class Actinopteri; order Gobiiformes; family Gobiidae; genus Knipowitschia; species Knipowitschia caucasica. The sequence goes on from OZ035831.1 coordinate 42,316,599, forward strand.
TAGGACATTTGATCTGGCAGAAAAATCCATTATTAAGCTGTCATTGGAGAATGAGTAACTGAGCCTCAACAAACTGAAAATGTCCTGTTCAAAAGTTTGGACAAGTTTGTGTTCGGGCAAGAAAGGGCTGCAGACTTGAGGACCCAGGCGAAGGTTTGACGTCTGAGAGATCTGTGGACTCTGCGCACACATGTTTTTGCAAGAAAGCAGTGGGCAAAACTGAAAACACCCACAACAAAACAAACATTCACATAACTAAGAAAATCATAATATACAAATGCAAATAGGATTTTTACATTTTACTTTAATGATTACTTGTGCTATACTTGATTAGTTGCTTTGTAATTACCAAAAATTGACGAGTAAATATGAGTAAATGTGGGTTTTGCTGTGGATTTCACCAAAAAAGGCTAAAGTGAACCAGTTTTTCCACTTTTTAAAACACAATTCAGTCTCATTCTGCAGGAATTATCACTTTTATTGAGTCATAAAACCCCTGGACAAGTCCTGGCCCAAGTCCTAGGTCTTAAATCAAAGTCTGGTTCATAATAAATAATACCAGACACTTGCAACTGCCACAGTCCTCATGTTTTGTAAAATGGTATAATTTGATCCAGAGTTTGGGTTTGTGGAAAGTGTTGAGGGAAATTCTTTCTGGTCGAGGGTCAAGTTTAAAAACATCGGAGCTGGTTGGGGCCAGAACTATAAAAGTGTTTTTCCTTTTATTTATCTTATTACATACTTCTGTCTTTTGACGAATTAACTGCATTTAAAACAAGGTAAATTATTTTCTAGATGTATTCAATTATTTTATTTGTATTCATTGGAGAAGGACAGATGTCATTGATTGTGTTTATGTGAAGCTTAAAGTTTTTACATGTAGTTAAAGATGCCAACATTGGTTTAATTATATGAGTGTGTTCACAGTAAAGTGACAATTGAAGTATCTGGAATTTAAAAGGTTATAACTTAAAAACTAAAATTACTTTCATAGATTGGAACAAAGATTTCAAACACAGACACATTGAAGAGATAGTGTGGAAAAAATCAAAAGGAAAGATTGAGATAAAAATGTTTAGCAACATTTTAAACGACTAAATGAGCCTCTGATTGGACCATTCTACTGTGACGCCAGTTACATAGAAAATAAAATGTCCTCAGTCTGAAAAAGCAGAAGATGAAATCCCACAAGATTTACATGGTTAACACAACAGAAGGAAATCACTTCATATAAAAAGGAATCGTAAAAAAATAAAAAATAATTAATTAATTAAATGACCCCTGAAAAATGTATAACGGACGTGATGAGGACGGTCCTCTTTTCTCTAAAAATTAAACTTAAGAAAAAAAATCTGGTCTGTTTTCACATTTAATTGGTTGACAATATGAAAGTATCACTTTGCATCTACTTTGTGTAAAAAAGTAGAATCTCTGAATCAAATGTGGACATCTGAAAATACCTATCAAACTTGCACAAAGCTCATTCCGTCAAATCATCACGTCCGTTACGTAATATAAACAGGGCCGCTATAGGAAACTTGTCTAATGTATAAAACAGTTATGTTCTAGAAACTTCTAATGGACAGAGGAGGTGTTTGGAAACATGAAAAACATAAAATATCTTCTGATTATTAAAATCTAATTTTTGGCCTTTTGTCACACTTTTGTGCCCTTTTGTGTGAACAAGCCCATATAGATGCAGATAAAACCTAAATCTTTTGAATATAACATCAAAGAGAAAGGACTAAATGTGGAATGACTGGAATTATTTCTATTTCATCACTGCTTTGATTTGGTATGAAGTGATCAGCCTTCAAAGTCCCCATCTGGTCCTGGCGTCGGTGGTTCCTGGCGTCGGTGGTTCCTGGCGTCGGTGGTTCCTGGCGTCGGTGGTTCCTGGCGTCGGTGGTTCCTGGCGTCGGTGGTTCCTGGCGTCGGTGGTTCCTGGCGTCGGTGGTTCCTGGCGTCGGTGGTTCCTGGCGTCGGTGGTTCCTGGCGTCAGTGGTTCCTGGCGTCAGTGGTTCCTGGCGTCAGTGGTTCCTGGCGTCAGTGGTTCCTGGCGTCAGTGGTTCCTGGCGTCAGTGGTTCCTGGCGTCAGTGGTTCCTGGCGTCAGTGGTTCCTGGCGTCAGTGGTTCCTGGCGTCAGTGGTTCCTGGCGTCAGTGGTTCCTGGCGTCAGTGGTTCCTGGCGTCGGTGGTTCCTAACGTCGGTGGTTCCTGGCGTCAGTGGTTCCTGGCGTCAGTAGTTCCTGGCGTCAGTGGTTCCTAACGTCGGTGGTTCCTGGCGTCAGTGGACCGGGCTAACCCTTCCCCTCCACAGCTGATGAGCTTTGCTAGGGCCTACACAGTCAGAGTTTTTGTCTCACCTGGTGAATCAAAGCAGCTGCAGTAAAACCTGACAAGACAAGCTGGGGATGAGTCAGGCGCTCGCTGGTATTTACACAAACACCAGAGAGATTGGACGCTGTGGTGGATTCTGTGTAAGCCCAAGTGAAAACCAGAAGATCCCAATCTGAACGACAACTTAAACCGTTTACAAAAGGCAATAATAATAATAATATTGTTTCACAGACGAAGGTTTTCAGATCGACAGACGATGAAAAGACTTAAGTTTACTTTACATTTATCGATGACACCTTTAAACCATTATAATATATTGTGAGGTTTCTGAATTTTCCCACTGGGTTTTTGTAGTTTTTCTTCTGATGCAGGAGTTTGTTGGACATTAGTGTCTAACAGAAGGACTGTGATGATCCAGGACACTTTAACATTCTACATGTGTGACTTTTATCCACATTCATGGACATTGGTCTCTCCCCATGGTCCAATATGGCTCACTCCACACTAAACTGTACCATGGGTCGATCTAACTTCAAGCGACAATAAAATAAATGTATGAACTCAAAATGTTTGTACCTAACATTTAATACTATGTAGCCTATATACACAGAGCATAATCTCAGAAAGGCAACTAAAACTATTTCAAGAAAAAATGTATGCCTTTCAAAAAAATGGTTTTGAACTTTGGGGACATATTTGTTACATTTAGGACATGTCTTTGGAGGCTTTGTGAATGGAAGAATGAACAGGACAAAGAAGACTATTTAATGGTTAATGGTTGGAGATATAACTATAATCAATATGTAATTATAGATTTTACATTATTAAAAAAAATGTGTATTCAATAATACGTCCAAAACGTCTGTCTTGGAGCTGTTAATAATACGGGCGTGAACGAATCAGCGTTTAAATAGTGCCCCCTTCACTGGACAAACGGAGACAAAACAAGAGTCTGAACATTCAGCGGTAACGGGCATTTCGGGACTTTTTCATGTCATTGACCAAAATGTAACACATTGATACAGTTTAGTGTGGAGTCAGCCATTTTCTGTGTCTTAACTGTTCTCATCAGTCATCTAATAATGTTTTTAAACAATGCAACGGTGAGATCAGAGGAGAACAAATCTAGTAGCCACATTGTGTTCATTCTTTCTGGTCAAAGACGGCTGAAGCTGAAGCAGCTCTACATCCACAATAGTACATTTTACTGAAGGAAAAACATTTAGAGTTTGTTGGAGACAAAGATGTGGAACAAAACAGTTAAGTTTATGTTCAAACCAAAAGCTTTATCAACCTCCTGCAACAGCATCTAAGCTACATCGAGTTTGTATTTAAATATATTTGGCCAAAGTCACTTGGAAGAAATGCAGAAATAGTTAATGTTTTACAACTCGGAGACAGACATAATGTATCGTTACACATTACTTTGATATAACAGCAGTAGTAAGTACATACAGTAAGTGACACGCCCCAACGACCCGTGATTTAGATAAAGAATTGGGCGAGTGCCAGATGTGAATGAGGGCGGTCAGAACAATGGCCTCTTGGATTAAGGGATAATGTCTTTGGGCGAATGACAAGAGCAATTCCAACAGCATTTCTGAGTGGAGTTTGCATGTCTGCGTAGGTTTCCTCCGGGTGCTCCGGTTTCCCCTACCACTAAAAACATGTACAATAGGTCTGGTATGTGCTTCCTGTCCTGGCCTCGCTCCCATCTCGATAGGCCTAAAGCTTGATGCTGTATTATTTAGAGTAGTTTCAGATATTATTCTCAAAGAGGATGTGTCCATAAAGCATCACTCTGAAGACACTGAATGATGTCGGTTTTCACATTCCTCTGAAATGCAGCACTCTTGTATCAGACAACACTTACATTCTTCTACAGAGTGCATTTTCCATGTGGGGCGTTCAAGAGCGTCCGACAAAGTGGCCTAGTGCCTCAGGGGCCTCTGGACAAAGCCCGTCCCTTCAAACCGGGGACAAAGACTGTGTTTGAACCAGATTTGACATTTAGGGACCGAGGAACCAGGCCGGGCTGCCGCAGGAATGCAGAGGTCAACATGTAAAATAGAATCTCCCAAAACAGAGGAGTGTGTTGGTGTGTATCCCAGAAAGTGTGTAATGAGTGAATGGCTGCTCGGACGCTTTAAAATGATGTATCACGTGTTGCCATGGAAACCTATATTGTTCCCACTCAAGCATTTTTGGGTAAATGTTTCTTCTGCTTTTTGTTGGGTTTTTCACCATTTTTATAAACACATTTTGTTTAACACGTTACTGAAAGGGGAGGAAAAAACAAACCAGAAAACCCCCCCAAAAAAGTTAATAAATTAATAAATAATATTAAAAAGTCATTATTTACCGGTCTACACCCACGGACAAACCAGTCCATGAATTGGGGAAAAATATAAAATTCACTCATATGCAAAACGACTCTTGTTTCGGCTCAAAATCGCTCCACATCATCTCAACACAGGTAGTTCAAAGTTGTCCATCCATCCATCCATCCATTTTTTCTTCCCCTTGATCCATTTCTGGGTCGGGGGGTGGCAGTCAGAGATGCACCCAGTACACAGAGCACCAGCCCCTCACTGATCCTCCTGCAGGTGCTGAGTCCACAGGAGCTGAGATCTTTCAGTGGGGGCTCCAGGCAAAGTGGGGTTAAGTGTCTTGCCCAAGGACACAACAACAGTAGACATCAGTGGGAGTCGTGAAGTAGGTCTCGTGGAGGGCTCAAACCCACAACCTTCTGGCTCAAAGGCCAATGCTCTACCAACTGAGTCACTGTCGCCCCCTGTATGGGTTAGGGTTTATCTATACAACGCATTTTAGAGACCAAGGTTACCCAAAACGCTTTACAAAGTTAAACGCCTATGCATGTTTTTATGTTGCTCCTTTCATAAATTTATATCAGATTTTGCAAACAGAAAAAGTGGAACAAAATGATCTCCAATCTTCAAACTAGTGACACACAAATCTCTTTCAAGAATGCAAAAGATAATGTTTTCTATAAAATGAAGGCAGCGTGTTGCGGCCTGAAGCTTTCTTTATGTTGACTAATGAAATGTGTTTAGTCTGGATTAGAACCTTCAGCAGCCGCTCACCTTCAGTGTTAAAAGCAGTCATGTAAACTGAGATAAAGAGCTGTATCAGACATATAAACAATATGGTTTCAAATGAGGCAACACCATAAATAACTCTCTACTCTCCCTTTGATGTTTACGCTTGATACGACTTCCTTTTTTCTCAACGAAACATTTTATGGTCGCGCTTGGTTTGATAAGAATACAGAAAAGAGAAAGGGGTCGAGGACATAACCGACGTTTTGGATTTTATATGAAGTAATGAAAAAAACTGTATTTTGTATTCTTGCATAATCCCACATTAAGTCTAACCCGTTCTTTTATGTAGATTTATTATGTGATAAAAATGTAAGCAATCTAGTGGTTAACAATGAGCAATGTGATTTATGGTGGCCACTCCCGTTACACTCATGCCGACCTGTGCTGGCTCCTACACCTGCAAACATGAGACACTAGTGACGACTGTCCCCTTCCTCTGAGTCAGAAAAGGCAGATTTATCTGTAGGGCAAAATCTGAACAAAGAAACTAAATGTTCATTGAAAAAAGTAGGTACCAGAAAGTAATTACAGGTAACTGGCTCAAACCGAATTCCCAATGGACTCAAAGACTGAAATCTATAAACTCATCCCTAACAAGACAGTATTATTTTAATTCTACTAAACTATTTGTCCATTTGTCGTTTTCTCTTCCCCTCCCTTTTGGATTGTACACAGTGTAATGCGGTTTCTTTTTCGCTGTAAACAAGTCAAACAATGTGTGTGAGCATTTCAAGGATTTGTTTTGTTTCAATAAAAGTTAAACAGTAGGTTATGTTGCCTAGAAAATAACTAATTATTTGCCTATTATGGAGTTATGAGATTTTTCCTTCGTCCATCGTCATGTTTGTAAATTGTAAAATGCATCAATTTGAAAAAAATTCTCGCCAATATTTTGGTCCATTTTCCAAAGATCTGACCCATAACGTGACCTGCCGGTAGATAATGCCATAATGCTACAATCCCAGGGCGGAGTGACAAGGGGTGGTGTGTCAAAACAACACGCCATGTATTCTTGTGCATGACCTTTTCAGTTTTCTATTTCTTGGGGGAAAAAAACATTTTGCTTTCACTTTACAGTTTACTGATTCAGTGAAACATTCAAAATATAATCTTTGTGGGTAAAGTAGCAATATGTAAGATATTCTTGTCAAGTTAAAGTCTCTGTCAAATAAAAAGAAATCAAGAGGTACACTATATATTTTTCAATTTTTGGATTTTAAATGTTAAATGCAGCTACATCAGTCAAACCCTCTTACAATACAATACACAATACAATTTATTCTTGTATAGCCCTAGGTCACAACAGAAGTCATCTCAGAGGACTTAACAAAACCATTGAAATCACCAACACAGGTCAGAGAATCAACAGTTAAAACACATGAAGAATATAAAGCACACACAGAAGAAAATGTCCATACATGTTGTAGAATGCTAAAGTGTCCTGATCATCACCAATCCTTTCTGTTGGACACTAACTGTCCAACAAGACCCTCCTGCATCGACAAGGAAAAACTCTTAAAAAACCCAGTGGGAAAAAGTGAGAAACCTTGGAGGAGAACTAGGGAAACCCACAGGGAGGGAGACCCATATGAGAAAGGGATCCGCTCCTCCTCTTCACAGCTATTTAATAATCTGTGCCATACTAAACCGATTGACTAAGAGTTGTTTTTAGAATGATTCCTGTGTGTGGTTGTATCGTATTTTGAAGTATCGCTCGTTTGCATCAGGTCCCATTGAGTCCGTCCCATTTAATTAAATTACTTTTATGTAACAAAGCCAGCACACATTTGCCTAGTTCAGTGTTTTCCAACCAGTGTGTCATGGATTTTTATACGTTTAATAGTGTGCCTTGGAAATGATCCTATATCACCTGATTGGATATCGGATCACCATCACGTGAGAAGATTAGAATAACTTTTTGTGCTTGTTTGATTTTCTACATGATACTGAGACTGACTTTGCTTTGTTAATCCTTGTGTTAAATTTACCTGCCACGGTGATTCAAGAATACCTTAACATTTTTTAGCTGGATTTTGATGATATTTTCAACCAAGACCCGCCTCTGAGTCATTTAGACCCTAATTTAGGTATTTTTCTTCCATTTTTATTAATCTGTGGTGGTTAATTTGGAACCGACGGTAGCACAAGTGTTAATAATTCATATGTCGGCAGTGCCACGGGTCAAAAAGGTTGGGGACCACTGGCCTAGTTTCTCTTTTGCTCCAAGCGTTAAATGACTGGACACATTCTCCACTGAGTATTTTTTTTCAGTTAATCCTGACTGAAATACAAAATCCAGTGTATTTTCAAGCAAAAAAACCTACCGACAAGTTCACGGGGATCCCTGGTTTCTGCTTCCGTCACCTGCAAGACAAGAAGAAGGGGCGGGGGAGAGGAAAAGACACACGGGTTTAAAAAGAGGAGCCCGGAGAAGGAATGTTGTGGTCCGTGAAAAGAACGAGCCCGTGAAAAATGTCTCATCTGGAAACAAAAAGGCGGCCACTGCATAATCAAAAATCACACCTACGAACAAAAACAAAATGGACGTTCCCAGAAGCAAAGAGGTCGTAAATCTGGCCTGGTCTAGAAGGGTATCTTGCTGTGGGCAGAGGGGTGAGGGCGAGGGAGCCAGAGGGGTGAGGGTGAGAGTACCAGAGGGTGAAGGAACCACAAGGGTGAGTGCGCCAAAGGGATGATGGGAGATTTTCCCACTAGGGCACATTCATGGCCCCTATTCACAGTTTAATGCAGCAGTCTTCATTTCTAATGGTATTTGTACTCTCTGGGCTCTGGAGAGCAGTTTCAGTGACAGACTGATCCACCCTCCTTCCTTCTTGCTGCTGTCAGACTGTACAATGAGATCTGCTGAGCCTGTACATGTGCCATACACCTGTTTTGATAACAGAATTATCAGATGAAATGGTGGATTTTTATCATTCACAAGTCACTTTACCTGCCATTATTATTATTCTTCATTCCGCCAAAGTACAATACAATCTGCAAATACCTCTTGATGCAGCTGACTACAGAATATACTCCACTAGACACTTTTATTATCTCAATATTTTACTTTCCTAAGTCCTAAGTGCCTCTGAAAAAGTTGTGGTTTTGTGTTTTACATTTGATATTTTTCTTTTTTTTTTTCTACCTGAGATGTTACTGCAGTACAGTGTTCATGGTTTTACACTGGTCCAGTCCAGACCAAATCAGATGCAAAATGCTTCTGGCAGTAAAGGTTATCCTACAAATTGAACTCCAAGTTTGTCCTATCCTGAAAATCCTCCATATGCGCTGGGATCACAGGACACGTCACAAAAACAGCAGAGGAATGTCCAAAGGAAGCTGGGGGGGTGTGATGGCAAGAAAATGTTATTCATCCTCCATAGTATAAATCATAACGAACTGCGAACACTCCCACAAGCACAGATCTCCACACCCAAAGTTACATACAGAAAACACAGTACACAGAAAAACTCATTTATGGAATTGCAGATGATTCACTTTGGAGGCCCACAGTGAACATGAAAAGTACTGTTTGGAATATTGTAGACATTCCATTCAACAAACAGACCAACACCTGAGGCCTTATGTAGCAATTACCAGTAAACAAAAACGTCGCAAAAACGCTTTACCATCTCAGAGCCTTCCCTTGAAGATAATCCCCTTCTTCAATCTATTTTAAATATCCATAAAAGAAGAGTATATCCTACAGTAGGGGTCTCGGCTGCTGTTGATGCTGAGGAGAGTATAATTCTACCAGTCTAGTTAAGCCGCTGTGGACTTCAAAATGCATCACTGTTAAATGAACGGGAATGAATGTACAAATGCGCCCCATAGAAGCCAAAAGTGATGGCACATTAGTTTAAACGGCGGAGAGAGGCGTGACTAGATCTGTTGATATTTACAGTCTATCATTGTTTACATAATGCTACAAATGTGCAAAGTAAGAAACTATAGAAGCATAAACTCCTTTTCCTGACGCTGCACAGAGACTTGTGACCACAGACAGACAGAGTTATTCAAGATTGCAACATTTCAATTTGACACAAGCAGTCTCCGTTGGAGCCGGTCCAACCCGATCCAAACCGCTCCAGCCCACTTTCCATTTTCAAAGAATGTGTTGCGGAGCGCGGAGACGGAGCAGATGGTTTTGTTTTTGCATCTCTGCACAACAGCAAATTCAACTGAACGTATCAGAGACATGTGAGTGCCATGTGAACCAACTCAGACTCTGGGGAGCACAGGGACTGGCCTCCTGCTGGGACTCCAAGACCAGTCCCATTTCTCAAATCAGAATTACGCAGGAAAATTCTGGAACAGTCTTCCTGAAAATGTGAGCCAGGCCTCTTCTCTGACAATGTTCAAATCCAGGTTAAAACAGTTCTGTTTAGCTGTGGGATTATATTTTTACTCTTCATAAGTGACTGTGATTATTTATGATCTAAACGCCTTGTTTCTATCTTGTTTTGTTCAGCACTTCTTGATGCCTTGTGAATGAACTGTGCCATACAAATAAACTTGCCACAGACGAAGCAGCTGCATTTATTTTCACTCTGCATCTCTGACAAACGCGAACGGTCGGTTTTCTGTTTTATGCCATTTGTGTTGTTGACCCAAAAATGGTCAAACTGAGAAGATTGAGCGGTCGATAATTCTCTTAATTCTTTGGAGACAAAGGTTCGAGACGATTTTTGTGACTCAAAATCCTCTTCAATTTCTGATGTGATTTAAACCATTTGAAAATTTAAAACTTATTTCAATAATTTATTAGTTACTATTTATGGATTAACTTGATACAGCCCTATAGAGGAAAATGTATTTTAAATTTTTTCCCCTTTTTTCCGTGGTAATGCAAAAAAATATCACAAGAGTAGGATGAAAAAAAGAAATCTTAGAAACTCCAACTCCATTCTTATATAAAGACATTTACAAATTGGATGGCCTAACCGGCAACCCTCCACCACTACTATATACTATATTTCAGGGGTCTCCAACCTTTTTCAATCAGAGAGCTACTTTTATACAAGAGAAGACGCAGAGAGCTACTCATTTTTGCAGGTAGAGTAAAAATCTATGTAATAATTAGAAAAACAACATGGATAACACATGTAAAATATATCATAATACTTTAGAACCCTATATCTAGAATTATTATAGATATGTAACGACTCCAAATGTATTCATTCAAGATCATGTAATGAATTCTAAATCCTTTGAGAGCTACCGAAAAGGGGTTAGCGAGCTATTGGTAGCTCCTGAGCCACAGGTTGGAGAGCCCTGCTATATATGAAGAGGCTATGGATTCAATAACAATATTAAAATTAGGGATGTACCGAATCCAGGTTTTTGGGATTCGGCCAAATACCGAATCCACTGGTTAAGATTCTGCCGAATCCGAAAACCGAATCCTATTCCATCCTCAGTCCATTTATGTTTCATACGCAAATGTTTTACAGCGGCGGTGTTGTGTACTGTTTAGGGTCCTTACCACCACGAGACAAATCGGCGTTGCAAATTGGACATGTAGCTCGACCAGAATCTATTATTATAACGTTTATAATAATCCCATTTATCATTAAACACAAATACATTCAGTTCACAGCAGTGTAAAACTTCAGAGATAAAGTACATATATTACTGTGCATGTCATGTAGAAATAAGAGCTAAAGCACCACACATGCATAAATAGCTTCCACTGGTTCAGCTCAAAACATTACATATATGGACATTTGAGAAATATGCCAAACTCATAGAGACAAGTTGAGAGAAGCTAATGCTGAGAGGCTAGTTGCCTAAACATGGACTCACCAACTCTGCTTCTACAGTCATACGCAGCTCAGATGACAAGTACCTGGCACTGGTAATCGGCTCCATAAAGTTGGTGAATAGGAAGTTAGTTTATGATCCATCAGAACCGCATTACAGGTGAAAACAAGAATCATAACATCCCCTCGCACCGGCAAATAACTAGAGCTAATTGGTCCGCGGGGATCACATGACCAGGAAGAGACCTCAGCGCACCCAAAGAGGAACAGAGAGCAAGAGGATATAAACCTCCGCTAAAGTGAATGTTTATTTTCACTTCCGAACGAATCTGATTTCCGTGACGAATCCAACAGCCACAGCGCGCATAGTGTAAGTGCAGGGTTCGGTGGGGAAAAATTCTAAGATTCGGCCAGAAACCGAACCCAGTCAAAAAAGCCAATATTCGGCCGAATCCGAACCCGAATCCTGGATTTGGTACATCCCTAATTAAAATACTAATAATAAGTGTTTTGAGAGAGAAAGCATTAACAACATCCAGAGCCATAATAACGACAACCAGCTTCCAATTATGATAAACTGCAGGTCTAGTCAAAGCTGCGTGGAATTCCGAAAACCAATTTAGACCTTGGATTATAGACAATGTAATAAACGCACAGAGGTTCGACACATGTGGATAATTACAAGAATATTGTATTTTTAAAAAGTTGGAAAGTTGGTCCCTGACTCGAGGCCCTCCCGTGGGCACGAGAGGAGACGAGACAGTCCTGGAAACACTCGGACTGCTGTGGACAGGGCAGTTAGATTCCAGGGAAGACTAAACCGGCCGTAAAGTCTGGAGGACGGGAGGAAAAGGTCGCACAGGGAGTAAGCTGCTTGTTTCCCGACCCTCTCAAGCTGAACAACGCAGAAAACAGCCCCAGACCAAACCGTAACGACAAGGGCAACGGAAAAGGACAACCCCAACGGCAGAGAGTCATAAAAAATATTATCTGAAAGTGTGCAGGTGGATGGGAAAAGGTTTAGGGAACTGAAGATCCACCCAGAGAGAGAAAGAACTGAGAGAACGGCCACAAGCTCACACTGTCGCTATCATTTTTACTATTTTTTATTTTTAGATTTAATGAATTACCAATACAAAATAACATTCATTAATATTAAATCAACAAAACCACATTTAAATTGTAGCTTTTGTCAACTAAAATCAAGCCGTCTAAAGCTGGGGTACCTAATTTTCCCTCGCTCTCTAAACAGTTTGGTTCTATCCCTATTTTTGTCAGACATGCGTTTTTGGCCCCTCTTTTAGATCAGCTTTTATGGACAGAAAAGTATAAACGAGAGGACCACCTTCACTCAGCCTCATCCGCTTTAAGCCCGGAAACAGACTCTTTCCAAGTATGTGTTTTTAGTCAATAGAATTAAGACAATGTTTTATGGTCCGTTTTTCTTTGTCATGTTTACAACCATAAAAGTTAAGATTTTAGTTGATATTTTTTAATGAAAGATCACACACACACACACAGGTGACTGACAACTATGAAGGGAAAGCAAAATGATACATGATTCTGTTATTATTGGCTCCATCCATCCTTCCAGATATTCTTACAATCTTCCCAGTCCTCGCTGAAGACGAGCAGCCCCATAGCATGATGCTCCCCCCTCCAACTTTGACACCGGGGTTGGTGCACTCAGGACGATGAGCAGTGGTAGGTTTGTGCCACACATTAAGTTTCGCGTTTGGACAATAAAGTCACATTTTTTTCCACATGTCAGCGTTGTCCCTTGTGACTTCTGGGCAACTTAAAACATGATTTTTTTATAGCTTTTTCAATGAAATCCATAACGTTTAGAATTGTGTAGAATACGACTGATACTCTACGTACGTCGTAGCTCTCAGTCCTGACGGCCGTGTCTTGGCAAGTTCGCAGTGGTGTCGAACTCTTTCCATTTCCGAATGATTGCACTGTGCTTCATGAGATGTTCAAATCTTGGTACAACTTCTTCATAACTTTATCCCTGACCTCTGACCTCTGTGGTGTGCTCTGAGGCCTCACAGAACAGCTGTATCTATATTGAGAAAAATTGCCTGTTGTGTGTTGTTTGATTTGTTCACATCATTTTACTTTTGTGCACAATTATAGCTGCACTAACTGACTGTGATTTCGAAGCAGCGGTTTCAAAAGTAAGCGCTGGCCTCGCCCTTTCTCCTCCCCTCCCCACGAAGCTATAGCCCCCCCAATACCCCCATAACCACTGTTGTACGGAGCTCGCGTCTCACAATATGGATCGCACATTTGAACGTGGATGGCGTGACCATAGAATGATAGAACCGGGAAGCGCGGAGGAACTTTCTTTTGGCTGTTTCTTGGAGTAAGCAGTGAGATACTGCTTACTCAGATAAAGAGATACCCGGGGAAACACGCGTCCATGGTTCTGTCCACGCGTCCATGGTTCTGTCCACGCGTCCATAGTTCTGTCCACGCGTCCATGGTTCTGTCCACGCGTCCATGGTTCTAACCACGCGTCCATGGTTCTAACCACGCGTTATAATAATTAAAAACTTTATGTTTATGGCTGTAAACTTGACTAAATGCGAAAAAGTTCAAGGTACTTTGGAGAGGCACTGTACGTTATCGCTTTACTGGGAATGTTTTTCAGCTTGACATAATGTTCAGTATCTAATTACAAAAACCTGAATTCTTACATGGGCTCGGCTCCAAAAAGACTCCACCAGGATAAGTTATGTGCCTTTAAAGACTTAAGAATATGGCAAAGGAAATACAAAGAGCAAACATCCAGTGGCTTCAAAGCACACACACAAGTTGTTAGTAGAGTAATACCAATTCACACAACCCTCATGAGGCCAGCCACAGCAAAAGTGACCCCACAGCGCCATCTAGTGGACGAGCCTCCCCTTTACGTGTTAGTAAAAACAGATTAGCTTTTAGTTTTGTGGGGGGGGTCTACAAACATCAAATACCTCCACATCATTTGCGTCCCTCCCCTCGTCAGATTCTTCCATCTCCTATGAAAACACAAAATAAAAAAAGGGTCAAACGTGGGCAGGCCCGTGTAGGCAGCTCATGGGGGGGGGGGCAGAGGCAGCAGTATGGACTGGGTGGGGGCGCAGAGGCAGCAGTATGGACGAGGTGGGGGGGCCACTGTGGGCAATAACATGTAATCAACAACCAATAACACTGACCCAAGTAATGTGTAATACTTTGTCTCACCAAAACAAAATCCTTTTTTTGCGCATCTTTATAAAGTAGACATTGCCTCTTTTAAATGTAGAAATGAACCATTACTAAATCCACACAGAAGCTTCAGACCGAACTGTAACATTGTCAAAGTCAATACCAATAACACAATAAAACTAAGTCCTTTTGATTGTACAGAACTCTTGCTGTAGTATTATGTGTAAATTACTTGTATCGTATTTTTCAGAAACATCATATATTTAACACAAGTAGGATTTCCAGGAGGAGAACAGTTAGAGGATCTTAAAACAATTACCCTGCAACACCCTAAAAGTGTAGCCGAGGTCCAGCCGGACGTTAGCCCCGCCTACATCGTATTCCAGCTCAAAGTTCAGTCTGGCACTGCTTGGTTGGGGCAGAACAATGTCTGACTCGTCAAGGCTTTGTACAATGATGGGCCGATGAGCAACAGTAACGGAAGCAACACAGTAACATTTTCTCACACGACGCCGAGCCGGACTGAGATTTGGGCCACAGGCAGAATACACACTCAGCTCTATGTCAGCTAATACGCCTAAGATGGTTTATCCAATTCCTCATTCGATTGAAATATGGATAAGGAGATTAAATACAAAAATAATTAAGGCTTATCAAAATGTCAAAATGAACCCAAAGGAAAAACCATTTGTTTTAAGGGGAAACTGATGTTCTCATAACCGTGATACAAAATACATACATTTTATGCAAACTGAAAATGTCCAATTCTTTTTGCGGCCTGCACCAAAGTCATGGGCACATAAAGTTTCTGCTTAGAGTTGTTTTTTTTGCCAAACTCCACACCAGCTCCGGTCTCTCCTGGTGATCAAACAGCCGGACTTACATTGAACCCGTGGCTTTGGGGCAAAACTACGGTCAGAGTTCGTTACAACCAGAGCAGATTAAACCCAAAGGTTGGGTACAAACATCACAGATCGATCTGGAAATACTGACCGAGATGCTTCCTCCACTTTCTTCCTCTGCAAACGTCTTCTCTCCTGCATCTTCGGTCTTGCTCAGGTCGTCCTCTCCGTAGCCGTAGACCAGACATGCTCCTCTGCTCTCTGTGAGGAACAACATTAGCAGTTTCAGAACCACAACTATAACAACATCCCCAACTGTTGCAGATAAAATGTACACACACGGACACACTGAACCATCAAAGCCTCCGACAAACACCCTCCATTCACTCATTACATTCAGACCTATTGTACATGTTGTTATTGGGAGGTGAAACCGGAGCACCTGGAGGAAACGGGAGCAGGCACAAGGAGAACATGTAAACTCCACTCAGAAAGACTGTTTCGAACAGGATTCAAACCCAGGACCTTCTTGCTGAGAAGCGAGAGTGCTATCCTCTCATTTGGACTATGAATTACACAAGCACATTATTTAAACTACAAATAAAATGTGAACGATAGTCTTACCACAGGAACTGTTTCCCAAAACATGTTTTTACTTTCTTCACTTTTACTTTATTTTGGCTTCTCCAACATTAATCCAAACAGATGTAGATTATTATGAAAGATTATTATTCAAAATGAGAAAACGAGCTTCTATAGAATGTGTGGCTGGTATCATTGCTTGGTTACTTTTCAGAAACAAATGGTACGTTAGAAATATATTTTATGTGAGGTTTATAGATTTAAAACAAAAACTTATTTCAATTCATTCTTGAATTGTCCTGAATCACAACAGAAGTTATCTCAGAGGACTTAACCAAACCATTATCAACACAGATCAAAGAATCAACCAGTCCAAACACAGAGGTATCAGGTCTATAGGGAGTTGATAAATGTCCATAACATGAATAGATGTGTTCTGTCAAACAATAGGCTGTTTGCTGTTGGAGATTTCTCACTATAAAAATCATAGTTTTCATTTTAAACACAACACTTAAATAATTGCAGTCATTGCGATTTGCTTATTTGGACTATTCCAATTGCAATTTCATAGTGATTTTCAGCCCCACAATGCACCTGTAAAGAATATTGAATAAATATAAAGCATGTATAACTACATTAGGTTTATTGTGTTGTTGTGTTATTGTAACACCGCATTCGTTCCATACCTCCTCTATATAACCAGTTTCTCCTTACAAAATACACCGATAAGAACTATTATATGACATATGGTAAACAATAAACACCCATTCATATTCCAATCCCTTACTTGGCTTAACCGCTAGCTTCATGTGCTAACGCTACTGTTAGCAAGTGTGAGCCAGAGACGAATATTTCAGTTTAAACAGATCAACGAGGTAGACCATTAGCCTGCTATTTACCTGAAGCATCCGAGTCTGAGTCTGAGTCGGGTTCAGACTCTCCATAAGCGGCCAAAGAGGACAGAGGAGCGCTCTTTTTACCGCTCGCCATCACTGCCCCCGTCCTGACTCCTGCGTCGCGTAAACGTAAAATGTGTCGCGGGATAAATACGTCACGAAGCTTCGCACGAATTGGATCCACGGATGGATGGTTGCATCACTGCGGCTGGCGTTGTTTGAGCCAAAGAGGAAAGAGTACATAATATATCCACGGTACATACACACGGTACATCCAAGTGTCTTTTCCATATGTTCCGAAGCTAAGACTTTAAGGCTTGAAGATATTTTGTTTATTCCCAGCGGTCACGTTAGTAAGATAAGATAAACCTTTATTCGTCTCGCAATGGGGAAATGTCAGTGTCATCGTTGCACATTACAGCAGAGAAAGAAGGAAATAAGAGCACTCAGATCGCACACATCAAATAAGTCTATTATTTAGGATAATAGAAATAAGAAAATATAAAATTAAGATAAAGGATAAAATTGTTAGGATTAGATAGCGAGAGTTTGGCGCACCACGATCCGTCTCTGTCTGGTTCATTCCTGACACTAGCTTCAGCTTCAGCTTCAGCTCGAGGGGAATTGATATGTTTTAATGAGTTTACGTAACAAGGCGTTTCAAAATACACATCTTTGAATAATTGATTACGCCGTTTGCATCGACAAAACTGTCATCTGAATTTAGACGCATGGCTAATCTCAATTGATAACACTGGAATCATTGCTATCAATAGTTAACTTAGAAGCATTGCTAACCACAATATGTGAATTGATGTAGGTTTATGGAATGGATTTACAATTTTCCATTGCTATAAAAAACATGCCTGGTTAACCCCAATTAATTTAGAAGCATGGCTAACCACAATAAAGGAATTTCATTAGAAGCATGGCTAACCACATTAAAGGAATTTCATTAAAAGCATGGCTAAGCACAATAAAGGAATTTAATTAGAAGCATGGCTAACCACAATAAAGGAATTTAATTAGAAGCATGGCTAACCACAATAAAGGAATTAAATGAAAAGCTTGGTTACATGCACACGTCATACTCTTATATTTTGAGTGATTTTATGTACAACGATTAGACTATTGTTTTAGGTTTTGCACCACACACAGGTGTGTTCGATGTTCAGTGCCAAGGGGATTTATTACAGGTTGATGTCAGTTCAGCTACGGCAGCGTATAGAAAGTTTATTTAAGTTTCTCTCAAGTTCCAGTGGTTTCCGATGTTTCTTTCTCTCAGACAGAATAAAGGCAGTACAGTTTATATAGTCATTGTCACGTCACACACTGAAAGACATACGTGTCAAATCCAGAGACAGTATCATAGTCAAAACATGGATGCATCAGAAGAGTCCTTGTAGAGTCTTGCAGTTGTCCTCCGTAGGTCAAATCGCTATCTAATCCTAACAACTTAAAAGGAGAAGTTAGGATTTTGGGAGTGAGGATGTTTTTCAGACAAAGTGGAGAGCTGTCGAGGAGGAGAATGATGCGAATCAGAGTCCCAAGACCAAAGACTTGGACCCGGGCCCAAATCCAAGACCAGAGTCCGAGACCAGTCCAGATGACGTCAGCGGAGGCACTTCCTGTTTTTCTACATGTTATATAAAACTGTTGTTAGTCAGTCTGAGCAGGGGCAGATAGACAGGGGACATTGGCAGAGCGCCTGGATCGTCCTCTCCCATAAGTTTAGGGACAGTTACTCTTAAGCTCAGCTCATAGGATTATGTAGGGTTAGCCAGTTAGATAGAAGCTGAGTTTTGTATTTAATTGTGAAGATAATTAAATACAGATGTTTAACTTGAAATCTTTGTCTTATTTCTGCATCAAATTCTGACACACGCCCAGGTCTTTTTTTAGACAATCACATACAGACCTCTCTAGTCTCAGTATACATGCAGACCTCTCTAGTCTCAGTATACATGCAGACCTCTCTAGTCTCAGTATACATGCAGACCTCTCTAGTCTCAGTATACATGCAGACCTCTCTAGTCTCAGTATACATGCAGACCTCTCTAGTCTCAGTATACATGCAGACCTCTCTAGTCTCAGTATACATGCAGACCTCTCTAGTCTCAGTATACATGCAGACCTCTCTAGTCTCAGTATACATGCAAGACCTCTCTTGTCTCAGTATACATGCAGACCTCTCTTGTCTCAGTATACATGCAGACCTCTCTTGTCTCAGTATACATGCAGACCTCTCTTGTCTCAGTATACATGCAGACCTCTCTTGTCTCAGTATACATGCAGACCTCTCTTGTCTCAGTATACATGCAGACCTCTCTAGTCTCAGTATACATGCAGACCTCTCTAGTCTCAGTATACATGCAGACCTCTCTAGTCTCAGTATACATGCAGACCTCTCTAGTCTCAGTATACATGCAGACCTCTCTAGTCTCAGTATACATGCAGACCTCTCTAGTCTCAGTATACATGCAGACCTCTCTTGTCTCAGTATACATGCAGACCTCTCTTGTCTCAGTATACATGCAGACCTCTCTTGTCTCAGTATACATGCAGACCTCTCTTGTCTCAGTATACATGCAGACCTCTCTTGTCTCAGTATACATGCAGACCTCTCTAGTCTCAGTATACATGCAGACCTCTCTAGTCTCAGTATACATGCAGACCTCTCTAGTCTCAGTATACATGCAGACCTCTCTTGTCTCAGTATACATGGAGACCTCTCTTGTCTCAGTATACATGCAGACCTCTCTTGTCTCAGTATACATGCAGACCTCTCTTGTCTCAGTATACATGCAGACCTCTCTTGTCTCAGTATACATGCAGACCTCTCTAGTCTCAGTATACATGCAGACCTCTCTTGTCTCAGTATACATGCAGACCTCTCTTGTCTCAGTATACATACAGACCTCTCTTGTCTCAGTATACATGCAGACCTCTCTTGTCGCAGTATACATGCAGACCTCTCTTGTCTCAGTATACATGCAGACCTCTAGTCTCAGTATACATGCAGACCTCTCTAGTCTCAGTATACATGCAGACCTCTCTTGTCTCAGTATACATGCAGACCTCTCTTGTCTCAGTATACATGCAGACCTCTCTTGTCTCAGTATACATGCAGACTTCTCTAGTCTCAGTATACATGCAGACTTCTCTTGTCTTAGTATACATGCAGACCTCTCTAGTCTCAGTATACATGCAGACCTCTCTAGTCTCAGTATACATGCAGACCTCTCTAGTCTCAGTATACATGCAGACCTCTCTTGTCTCAGTATACATGCAGACCTCTCTAGTCTCAGTATACATGCAGACCTCTCTAGTCTCAGTATACATGCAGACTTCTCTTGTCTTAGTATACATGCAGACCTCTCTTGTCTCAGTATACATGCAGACCTCTCTTGTCTCAGTATACATGCAGACCTCTCTTGTCTCAGTATACATGCAGACTTCTCTAGTCTCAGTATACATGCAGACTTCTCTTGTCTTAGTATACATGCAGACCTCTCTTGTCTCAGTATACATGCAGACCTCTCTTGTCTCAGTATACATGCAGACCTCTCTTGTCTCAGTATACATGCAGACCTCTCTAGTCTCAGTATACATGCAGACCTCTCTTGTCTCAGTATACATGCAGACCTCTCTTGTCTCAGTATACATACAGACCTCTCTTGTCTCAGTATACATGCAGACCTCTCTTGTCGCAGTATACATGCAGACCTCTCTTGTCTCAGTATACATGCAGACCTCTAGTCTCAGTATACATGCAGACCTCTCTAGTCTCAGTATACATGCAGACCTCTCTTGTCTCAGTATACATGCAGACCTCTCTTGTCTCAGTATACATGCAGACCTCTCTTGTCTCAGTATACATGCAGACTTCTCTAGTCTCAGTATACATGCAGACTTCTCTTGTCTTAGTATACATGCAGACCTCTCTAGTCTCAGTATACATGCAGACCTCTCTAGTCTCAGTATACATGCAGACCTCTCTAGTCTCAGTATACATGCAGACCTCTCTAGTCTCATTATACATACAGACCTCTCTTGTCTCAGTATACATGCAGACCTCTCTTGTCTCAGTATACATGCAGACCTCTCGTGTCTCAGTATACATGCAGACCTCTCTTGTCTCAGTATACATGCAGACTTCTCTTGTCTCAGTATACATGCAGACCTCTCTTGTCTCAGTATACATGCAGACTTCTCTTGTCTCAGTATACATGCAGACCTCTCTTGTCTCAGTATACATGCAGACCTCTCTTGTCTCAGTATACATGCAGACCGCTCGTCTCAGTATACATACAGACCTCTCTTGTCTCAGTATACATACAGACCACTCGTGTGTCAGTATACATGCAGACCTCTCTTGTCTCAGTATACATGCAGACCTCTCTTGTCTCAGTATACATGCAGACCTCTCTTGTCTCAGTATACATGCAGACCTCTCTTGTCTCAGTATACATGCAGACCTCTCTTGTCTCAGTATACATGCAGACCTCTCTTGTCTCAGTATACATGCAGACTTCTCTTGTCTCAGTATACATGCAGACTTCTCTTGTCTCAGTATACATGCAGACTTCTCTTGTCTCAGTAGGGTTAGGGTTAGTACATACACACTAAGACCTCTGTAGTCTCAGTCTACAGGCAGACTCAGACCTCTCTAGTCTCAGTATAATACATCTACATGTACATATACATATACTGTCGAAAATCACTCAGACCAAACAGGATCCTGTGCATCATGGCGTGGTTGTTTATTCAGTTTGGTCAGTTTTTTCAGTGGTTTTTCAGACAGAACATATTTAGGATATGGTTTTTATAGTCAACGTTTACGTCACACATGTGATAAGCATTCGTGTCACATCAAGAGAACAATCAGAACATAACAAGACAACGAAAGAACAGAACACGGACACACAATCATGGCAGATACACAATCGGGTCGTTGTCCTAAGGCCAGATCACTTTATAGCTATCTAATTAACACAATACATACACATCACTTCCGCGCTCCTTATGCAGTTGTGTTGATCTTTTTACTGCACTGCTCCTGTGTATTAGTTCAAGCCTGGAGCAGCCTCAGTCTCAGACTCAACAGAAGATCTGCAGAATACCAGCCAAATAATAGATAAATAAATACACTTTTATCAAACTGACAGCATTTTTTATGTATTTTCTCTGCTGAATGTCTATTCTTTTAGAACACAAGATAATGCATGATTAAACATGGTTGTGTTTCGTTTCAGATTGACATATTTTGAGTTTTGATTTTGACTGCTCCATTCCTTTTATTGGCAAACAATGTGCCAAAGCAGCGGCTCTACTGCGAGCTCCTCCTGTGTGACTGGGCTTGTAGCCACAATCTCGTCCTTTAAATCATGACCCAAACCATTGTTTCAAGCATTCATCATCATTTTGATCTACTTGCTTTGTCCCATAGGCAAATCTAGTTTTAAGAATGTGCTCAAATTAAGACACATTTTGCCAAATCTGAGACAGTTTTGACTTATTTTTCAGCACTTCTTTTTCAGTGTGCTTCTTACAGACATCATCCTTAACAATAAATAACTTTTAGGAGTGAGGTCATAATGTGTGTGTCCACCACAACATGCAAGAGGCTCCAGCTCCATCTTTGTTATTAAATATACCTCTCGAACAGGTCGTGTTTCTGGCTGTTGAAGGAGTGCCCTGATAGTTGTTGAAAGTCCACCTGGACGGGGACAAACCCTTGAGAAGGAATGGACACATTATACGTCGGGGCCTGCTGGGAGTTGGGCGACAGAGGCGGCTTCTCCATGCACAACTCAAACAGATCCTGGCGGTAGAAGTTTTCCAATGGGTCTTGCGCTATGTAATCCTGGAGGCTTCGAAGGTAATTTGATACCTCGTTCTGCACCGTGGTGTATGTCCGCTGCAGGTCATGGTGCCTGGGCTTACATCTTACCCTTGTTTTCCGTGTGTATGACTGCTCGGGGTCTTGGTTCTGGAACTCACTGATTATCTCCGCGTTTGGTGACGCAGCAAGAAAAAATCTGTTTAGGATCTGAAAGTGACAGTACATTGTGTCTGTCAGTTTCTGAACAAAGATAGTGGTTTGCTCACTATCCAAGGAATGGGCCAGTCTCTCTTGACTTGTTTCTGCGTCAGGACCAGTGGGGGAGGGTCCCAGCTCAAAAGTTGCCAAAATGACGTGCGCTGACATGCTTGCAATACCACCCCGGGCCGATGGGGGTGGACCCAGAAGTAGAATTAGCCAATGCTAACATATAGCATTGGCAGACCTCTCAAAAACGTCTTTAAAAGATGGACCAAAAGTTGGCTCTTGGCCCAAAGCTCCGTTCCACATGTGTGTCAATGCTGAGGGGGGTGGATTTTTTTGGTCCACTCTAGTTTACTTGCTGTGAATTTTTTAAGTCTCTCGTTCAAATGAATGGAGCTGCGCCGGCTGACGCATGCGCAGATGCGTTTTTTTCACAATTTTCTTGTGGGCGGGACCACTCGTGGCCATTTTGGATTGCTCCAGTAGAGCACATTTTTTGGCCCATTAGTTAGAACAGCGGAGATAGGCGTGACTCTGTCCATTAATATATACAGTCTATGGTCAGGACTTGTTGACAGATCTAACTTTCGAAACAACTCCTCTATTTCAGGTTGAAACTGCTCAAAACGAACCTCTGGAGTCCTCAAAGCATAACCCCGAGTTCTTTCCAGGTCTGGGTTACTCCCAGAGCTCGACAAACTCTTCGTCTCTGGCTCTATCTCTTCAACCAGAAGTTCTGCCTCCAGATATATCTGCATGCTTCGGAAATTATTTTTGGCGAATCTGAGGCCGCAGGAGCAGAACAAGGAATGAAGGCACCTCTTGAGGCAGGAGTTTCCCTTCTCGATCATGCTGCGAGCCAAACTCACGCTGCTGATGAGGGAGTCCACCATCACAGGGCCCTTCTCTTGCTCCTCAGAAAGGACACGGTTCACCATCGCGGACACCTCCTGCTCAATCAGGGTGGTGAGCTCCTGCGAGTCCTGGTGTTTGTCCAACGAGTCCGTGGGCAGATTCCAGAAGATATGTACAAATGTTGACATATGGGGGTCTAGTGCGACCGGACTCGACATCGCCCCCTGGACATTTCACCGGAGGTCACCAGCAATCCAAAAAAATATTCCAACTAAAAAATAATAAAAAAAAAGATAATTCCCCAATACTCCTCCTCAAGACTCAGAAATTGATGAACCATAAGAAAAGATAGCAATAATGGAGCTTCAAAAAGAAAATGGAGCAAGAATGTATAGCAGACATTTCTGCCTGTACTGTTCAACAAGCTGCCACAAAATGTCAAGGCATTTGCAACGAAAACACCCAAATGAAAGTGATGCAGCAAAAGCATTGTCTTTACCAGTAAAATCCAAAGAGCAAAAACTTCAGTTGGACCTCATCAGAAACAATGGAGACAGAGCTCACAATTTTTAGGTCATGAAATCTGGCAGTGAAACTCTCCTACCAAGTAAACAGACAGCTGCTCCTGTGAAAGCAAACGAATATTTACATTGTATAAACTGTGTATAAACTGTTGAAACGCAAGGCATTATGGAGGCATATGACCCGCTGCAGGCTGTCACAAAAACCTGCAGAAACAAAGCCAGGTAGAAGTCGGGTCAAGTCACTATGTGCTTTTGCACAGCCTGTGTTAGCAGCAAAGTTTGGACTCTTGTGAATTGCACCAAGATGAGGTCACAAGAATAATAAAACATGAAAAAAGCATTATGAGACTCGGTGAGCATTTATCAGAATCAGAGTCAGAATCAGAATCAGAATCAGAATCATTTTTATTGCCAACGTAAGTAACGGGAGGTCACAGACTTGGAAATTGCTTTGGCTCAGTGCAACAGTCAAAAAGAGATAATAAAAATAAGAATAAAAAACACTTCTAAAGATTAAATTTAAATTTAAAATAGAGTTACAGTTACTATTTACAATATACAAGTGCACATGGTGCACACAATGTAAGGTGACAGCAGTACAGTGAAGTAAAGTGACGTATGATGGGCAGTAAAGTGACTTTATAAAGGGCGGGGGGACAGGTTAAGAAGTGTTCAAGAGTCCAACAGCAGAGGGGAAGAAACTGTTCTTGTGGCGGGAGGTTCTAGTCCTGATGGACCGCAGCCTCCTGCCTGAGGGGAGTGGTTGGAATAGTCCATGTGCAGGGTGAGAGGGGTCGGCTGTGATACGACCAGCCCGGCCTCGAGCTCGGGCGACGTACAGGTCCTGCAGCGATGGAAGGCTGCGGCCGATCACTTCCTCTGCAGAGCGCACAATGCGCTGTAGTCTCTGTTTGTCCCTGACTGTGGCTCCAGCGAACCACACGGTGATGGAGGAGGTGAGGATGGACTCGATGATGGCCGTGTAGAACTGCACCAACATCTGTGCAGGCAGCTTGGCTTTCCTGAGCTGCCGCAGGAAGTACATCCTCTGCTGGGCCTTCTTGATGAGGGAGCTGATGGTCGGCTCCCACTTGAGGTCCTGGGTGATGGTGGTGCCCAGGAAACGGAAGGACTCCACAGAGGTGATGGGGGAGTCCATCACGGAGGGTGGGGGCGGGGGGACAGTGCTCTTCCTGAAGTCCACAATCATCTCCACTGTCTTCTGGGCGTTCAGCTCCAGGTTGTTACCACTGCACCAGGACACCAGCCGGTCCACCTCCCTCCTGTAGGCGGACTCATCGTTGTTGGAGATGAGTCCAATGAGGGTGGTGTCGTCCGCGAACTTGATCAGCTTCACGGAGTCGTGGCTGGAGGTGCAGTGGTTGGTGTACAGGGAGAAGAGCAGGGGAGAAAGAACACAGCCCTGTGGGGCTCCTGTATTTATAATCCGAGAGTCCGAGACATTCTTCCCCAGACGCACTCGCTGCTTCCTGTCCGTCAGGAAGTCAGTGATCCACCTGCAGGTGGAATCTGGCACGTTGAGCTGGGAGAGCTTGTCCTGGAGCAGGGATGGCAGGATTGTGTTGAAGGCAGAGCTGAAGTCCACGAACAGGACCCTGGGCGTAGGTCCCCGGGGAGTCCAGGTGCTGTAGGATGTGGTGGAGGGCCAGGTTAATGGCGTCGTCTACAGATCTGTTGGCTCTGTAGGCGAACTGCAGGGGGTCCAGGAGGGGGGAGGTGAGGGACTTGAGATGGGAGAGAACCAGGCGTTCAAATGACTTCATGACGACAGACGTAAGTGCTACAGGTCTGTAGTCATTGAGTCCTGTGATCCTGGGCTTCTTCGGGACGGGGACAATGATGGAGGATTTGAAGCAGGCCGGGACATGGCAGGACTGCAGAGAGGAGTTGAAAATGTCCGTGAACACAGGAGTAAGCTCACTGGCGCAGTGTCTCAGAGTGGCCGGAGACACGTGGTCCGGGCCAGGAGCTTTGCGGGGGTGCAGCCTCAGGAAGAGTTGTTTAATCTCTTTAGGGGCTATTGTTAGGCTGGGGGCAGGGCTGATGGGTGGGTCGTTAGAGTAGTGGGGGGTGGGGGAGGGAGAGGTGTCAGGGGCAGCATCAAAGCGACTGAAAAATAAGTTCAGATCGTCACTAGCTTGTGGTCATCAGCACAGGGGGGGGCTTTGGGTTTGTAGTTGGTGATCTCCCGTAGGCCCCTCCAGACAGAAGCAGTATCGTTGTTACCAAACTGCTCCTGTAGTCGTTCTCTGTGCCGGGACTTGGCTGCTTTCAGTTCTTTCCTGAACTGATATTTAGCTGCTTTGTAGCCGCTGCGGTCCCCCTCCCTGAAAGCAGACTCCTTTGCTTTCCTGAGCTGCCGGAGTTTAGCAGTGAACCAGGGTTTGTCGTTGTTATAGATGACCCTGGTCCTTGTTGGAATGATGCTATCCTCACAGAAGTGGATGTATGACGTCACAGTGTCCGTATATTCATCCAAGCTGTCTGTGGCAGCTCTGAAAAGGTCCCAGTCTGTAGATTCCATGCATGCGCGCAGCTCTTCCACAGCTTCATCAGACCACACTTTGGAGCTCCTCACTGCATGTTTCGAGAGCTTTAGTCTCTGTCTGTAAGCAGGAACCAGATGTATCATGGAGTGATCTGAGAAGCCGAGGGCTGGCTTGGGAACAGCGCGAAAAGCTCCGCGCACGGTGGTGTAACAGTGATCCAGAGTGTTCTCCTCTCTGGTCGGGCATTTGATAAACTGTCTGTATTTGGGTAATTCCTGGCTCAAGTTTCCCTTATTAAAATCCCCCAGGATAATAATCAGAGAGTCCGGGTATAAGCGTTCCATACACAGTACTTGCTCTGCGAGTGCGCGCTGAGCCTCGCGCGCGTCCGCGCATGGCGGTATGTAAACAGAGGCAAGAATGAATGAAACAATTTCCCGCGGGGAGTAATATGGTTTACAATGAATGAAAAGATATTCCAGAGCAGGAGAGCAGTGCTTGGAGATCACTGTCACATCGTTACACCAGTTTGTATTGACGTAGAAACACAGCCCACCGCCTCTGCTCTTCCCTGAGAGCGCACAATGGCGATCCGCGCGAAACAGCCCAAAGCCCTGCAGCTCCAGAGCGCAGTCCGGGATCCGCTCATTTAGCCAGGTCTCAGTGAAGCAGAGGACACAGGATGTGGCGAAGTCCTTGTTTCTTCTCATGAGCAGGCTGAGTTCGTCCATCTTATTGCCCAGTGAGCGTACGTTGGAGAGAAAAATGCCGGGGAGAGCCGTGCGCGCTCCTCTCCTCCTAAGACGCACGAGCAGGCCTCCTCGCTTTCCCCTTTTACGGGCCCACACTTTTTTGGCTAGAACATGAACTAAATCAGCCGCAGATGCCAAGAAAACAGGCAATAGGTCCATGGGAACGGTGGGTCGGATGTTCATAAGTTCCTCACGGGTGTAGGAACAGCCAGATGCACAGTTAAAAAGTAAAAACAAAAGAAAAAGAGAGCAGCAAAGAGCCATGTCGACCGTACGAGGCGCCATCTTGCCATGCTTTATATTTAAAGCATGGTCATGAGAAAACTAAGCATGAGTATATCAGGCAGAAAATGCGAGAAGTAGGTAGATTAATCTAAAATTCACGAAAAGCAGGAAAACTGGTAAAAATAGAAGACTTTTTTGTGCCCTCAAACTTTAACAATGTAATTGAAGCCGTCAGGAACGTGGCTTCAATGAAGAAACAAACCTGTACCGGACCCCATCATTGGCTTTAAAACTTGGTCAGTCTTAGGAAGATCGCTGATATACTTGAATCAAATGTGATGCAAAAATGGAAACTACTGTGAATGAACATTTTATAAAAAAAGCTCCAGCGAAGTCGTATGCTTTATGAGAAGAAGTGGGATGTCTGCGTCTTCAATTGTGCCTTACGAGAGGCAAAGTGGAATAAGCCTCAGCTCCTCCCATTCACAGAGGTTAGAGCTATGCATGCGCACATTGATGCACATCATGATGAACACCTGCAGAAGCTAAAAGATAATTCGAACAAGAAAAACTGGTCAAAACTAGCAGTTTTGACACTTTGTGAGGTCTAATTTTTAATCAAAGTAGAGAAGGTGAGGTGTCAAAGATGCCACTGGCAGCTTTTACTTCAAGAAAACAAACTGCGACTCATACAGATTTAGCCCCTGGACTGTCTGAAATTGAGCAGATTCGGTCCAGTCCAGATTCAGTCCAGGTAAGTTTAGATTTTAAGTGTAGACTTCTTTCAAATTTACTTTTTTGTTATGATTTGCCTCATGCATGTAATATGCCTCATCTACATGCATGAGGCATGATCTACATGCATGTAGATTATGCCTCATACATGTAGATAACACTGCAGTAGGTGCTTTGGTCAAAAATGTTTTACTTTACCAGATAAAACCTCTATAATTTTAAACATGACTGTAAAGGCTTTATAATCCTGAGTGAACCCTCTTTAGCTTGTTCTGGCCAATGAAACAACCTGTGTATCTATAGAAAACATACGAAAGCCATGGTCTGAAGAGGAGGAAACGGCAGTGGAAAAGACCCCGATGAGTTTCATACAAAATGGGAAAGTTCCTGGGAAGTCGCCCTGCACTGCATGCCTGGAAGCTTCAACTGAGCCACTTAAAGATCGGACATGGTCAGGAATAAAATTCTACGTTAAAAATAGAATTTCTGCTATGCACAAGAAATGTGCTAAAAGAGTTTGAAGAGTGTGACAGAGAAAGTTACACTGCGTTCGAAATCATTTGGTAAAACAGTTGTTCATGTTGTTTAAGTTATTCAAGGGCTACAGCCCGGAACGTTTTTTGTTAAAATAATTTTTAAAAGCCCTTGGCAAAATGTGAAGACTGCATTTTTGTGTCATTATGAAGAGCTCCCTCAGATCACACCGGCCCCACAACATTGTGTGTTACAGATAACTTCTGTCTCTTTTATTTCCTAATTCCGTGTCAATATGAGTTCAACACAGACAACAGCAGCAGCACGAACTGCGCACGGTGCAGTTCCACACCATCTACTCCCACCTGCTTTTATTTCACACTCACTGTTAAACTCACTGTTAAAGCGTAAGGTCCGGTCTCAGGTCCAGGACTGTTGAGCCAGTTGTGGTTGTGTGGAACTTTGATGAAAATAAACTGCACTTTTCTCATGACTATCAGAACAAATCAGAGGCTCTGGTAAAACCACGTGGCTGTCACAATTCCACTCAGGTCCTTCATTATACTAGGAATGACACAAAATCATCACCAACAATATGAAAGCATGACACATAAACTTTCAGCCTTCATTTAGAGAAGACTGAGGACAACACTCCCCGCCTGGAGCAGAGTTGAGGTTGCAAAGATTGTAGTGTTTTCCCCAAAATACATAAGCACCTCTTTCCTGACGGTCTCACTGTCCCCGACCCATCACCATTCTCCTGGTCCATGTTTTCTTCATTGCCATCTTCCCCCTCAGAATCGGTGCCCAACAAAGTGTCCAACAAAGAGCCCCTCTCCTTTGGTGGGGAACTTGCTGAGGCTTCCTGGCCCACAGCGGGCTATAACAATCTCTGCTTCCTTTGGATTTCAAGAGCATCAGTCTGGATTTGTACTTGTAGTTTGAGTGCATCATCTGCTGAAAGGAACTTCAATTTCTGAAAACGGGGATCAAGAGCAGCAGCGAGAGACACATTTGTTCCATTCTCTTGAAATACAAACACGTCCCCCTGCCACCTTGATATCACTTCCTCTTCTGCTTTGGTCTGGAAAAAGATCATGGCAGCAGAAGCAAATGATTTGTTTCAGGTGGATTTCAGGAGACCCTTCAGCGGGGGGTGACATAAGATTGACCACTAAGGAAAACTGTGGCTTGCTCATAGGGCTTGAGCACAATTCCTCCAGAAGAATCCATTGATTGCTTTTCAGATCAAAATAGTGCTATCCGCGCTGTGTGACTTCTGGATCTGATGGCGTTGCAACCACTGGCCATCGCTGCTCTAAAAGACGTTCAATCATACAGTATGTGCTATTCCAACGAACAGCTACATCCTGTATCATTTTCTTGTTCAACTGTGCCCATCTGTCTTTGGTTTAGCTTCAGCTTAGTGGTAGTCGGCTCACTTTTCTTGATGTGTTTTACAAGGCAGCGTGTGGCTGAGAGTGCCTTGCTAATCACAGGGTTGTCCATTGCATGGTTGACAACCAGTTGTAGTGTATGGCCAGCACACCGATGGGATACGACCCCAAATCAAAATTCTGAGCGCTGCCACAATGTTACGTGCATTGTCATAGACAACAGCAAGAACATTCTCAGACGAAATCTTCTGCCACAGTCTTTAGCCTAGAGGCAATGTTTTCCGCTGTGTGGCGTTCTTCAACAGGCAGTGTTGTCAAATTGAATGAGACAAGATTCCAACTGTCATCAATAAAATGACAAGTTACCCCCAAGTGGGCTTCTGTGACCAGACGTGTCCAGGCATCAGTGCTGAAGGAGATTTTGGATATGGACATTTTAAGTTTGATTTCAAGTTTCTCCACTGAAGTTTCCTGATTCAAAGATGGTCAGCATTTCTTTGAATCCCTCGCCCTCAACCACAGCAATCAGCCTCATGTCTTTAACAATCATCGATACGACGCTCTCAGTGAGTATGGCAGCCTCCTGGGGGTGTATTTTTCTTGCGAAAGTAATTTTCCACACTATTCTTCTTATCCCTGAAAACATAAAGCACACACACACATACACATTAAAATAAATATAATAATACACAAACAAATAAATACATTATACAATTTTATTATGTATCCACCTCAGCCTACAGGCTATGCCCATCGATTAAATATCAACAAGTAGACAAACCAAATCTAATGTGTGTAATATAAACGTCACTTGCGCAATACAATACAATTTTATTCTTGTAATTCCTTAAATCACAACAGC
Source organism: Knipowitschia caucasica (assembly GCA_964034765.1). Lineage (NCBI taxonomy): Eukaryota > Metazoa > Chordata > Actinopteri > Gobiiformes > Gobiidae > Knipowitschia > Knipowitschia caucasica. The sequence continues at coordinate 42,347,720 of OZ035831.1, forward strand.
ATCATCTCAGAGACTTAACAAAACCATTGAAATCAACAAAACCATTGAAATCACCAACACAGATCAGAGAATCAACAGTTTAAACTAGGGCTGTCAAACGATTACATTTTTTTAGTTGATTAATTGCATAGTAATGGTGAGTTAACTCACGATTAATCGCATGTTTAACATTCTATTTCAAATCCACTCCAATTGAAGTTAAATGAGATTATCAAATATAATTACCAGTGTTGGGTAAGTTACTTTGAAAAAGTAATTAGTTATAGTTACTTCTTCCAAAAAGTAATTGACTTACTGAGTTACTCCACTATAAAAGTAACTAGTTAGCAGTAAAAGTAACTATTGCGTTACTTTTTCGTTTGTCTGAGTACCGATTTAATTTAGGATAACTTCTAAGTAGATTAATTGTTGCAACAACCCCACCCTATTTTAGTATGATATGTTAGTTTAGGGAACTGTCCTGCAGGCAAACAGGTATAAGACAGGCCAAGGTGCCATTTAATTAAATTGCATTTATTTTTATCCATTGATCAAACAAACAGATTACAAAACTTGCAATTGAAAGAGACTATTTTAAAATAATTAGTTCCCAAAGACACACACGAGCAACACTCACGCCTGACAGTCAAGAACCAGGGAAAATACAGTACGCAGAGCGCGCCTGACAGACAAGAACCAGGGAAAATACAGTGCGCAGAGCGCTGAGTATGTGAACGGAGCAATCGCTTGCTGCTGTTATTATAATAGCTAGATCCATGCTTGCAGCCCGTGCAAAGCTTGCACTCACTCACAGCCGCTAACAACAACCAGAGCGGCCACGGAGGAGGCCATCTCACACGCAGCATTCTGAGTGATATTCTTATGGATAAATGGGCGGGTCATTCGGACATGCGTTAATGCGTCAAAAAAATAATAACGCGTTAATAAAAAATGTAATTAACGTGAGTTAACGCAATAATTTTGACAGCCCTAGTTTAAACACATTAAGAATATAGAACACATGTTGAAAAATGTCCATAAACGGTGAGCATGACAGTGAATACAGTCACATGTGGGGACTATTACGGGCGATAATATTAAGTTTAAAACCGTAATAGTCCTGGCATTTAACTGCTTAATACTGACCCATCAACGACAATCAAGACATAACGTTACAACCGTTTGTTGACTGAAGTTGCTTAAACGTGGCATTTAACACCGTGAATACACAAATTAATAACACAGAAAACATAGACTGTGGACTAGGCTAAAACATTAGGTAACATTAGGTGCTCTCGATGTCGGAGTAGGCTATAATATGTTGTAAAGTGGGGAGTTGAAATAAAACTTACGGTGCTCTGTCATCTGTTGCTCCCGGGTGGCGTCTCTTCAAATGCCGGTGCATTGCCGTAGTGCTGCTGGAGTGGAAAGCCATCTCCATTTTGCACAAATGACAAACCACTGAGTTGTTTCCTTTCAAACCGAAGAATTCCCAAACTTTGGATGAACAAGCGCGTGCCGGTGTTCTGTCGAGTTGGTCCGACCGTCAAGATGATCTGGCTCAGCTGTTAATGATGTAATGCAAACCAGCGCTGTGTGTCTCACGTAGCGCTGGTTAAACATAACATAAAGATATAAAATTAACATTTTATATCTTTATGTTTGAAGCCTGAAATGTGGCGAAATGTTGAAAGGTTCTTGCGAATACTTTCGCACGGTACTGTACATGTCCGCCATCTTGGATTGCTTTGGCTGCCGTGAGACGCGCATGCGCTGGTTTGCATTACATCATTAACAGCTGAAGCAGATTATCTCGACAGAACACCGGCTTGCACTTCTCTAACACGCCACTTGCATTGCTCCCGCTCGCCGCCATCATTGTTTTGAGTGTGACGCACCGGCGCGCATATTATACGTCGGTGTATTTTTCATCGATGACGTCGACACGTTGTCCCAGTACTACTCTTGCTGGAGCTTTATCGTTTCGAGAAGGCCCAGTATTTGGATCTGTGTAGCTGAAAAACAAGACCAGATTAATTAAATCAAGACACAAATATTACAATTTAACTGTATCAATTTTTTTGTTTAATATTTACACCACCTTTTAAAATGGTCAAATTCAAAGGGGAAGTAGGAGTGTGTTCTTTGGCCATTGGTGTTTGTGTTGTTGGTCGTGGTGGAATAAATGGAGCTTTTCTTCTCTCTTTTGTTGGCTCTGGCTCAGCGCTCTCTGAGCCACTGTCTCCAAAATGGTGACTGAGGATACATTTAACAACATTAGTGTTTTACCAGTTACCAGTAAAACAATCAAGATTAAGAGCTGCTTTACTTGTCCCACAGTGGGGAAATTTTTTGGCAGAGATTATTGTATAAAAATCATAGTTTACTTACATTGCTTTACGCTTCCGCTTACTTGGTCCAGAAGGCTCCTCGTCTGACTGAAGGTCAGATGTGGAGCAGGTCAGTGCCCTCTGCAAAGCTTGCCTGACTTTAAGGTACTGGTCTGCAAAACAATATTTTTTTCTGATCACATCATGTAAACACAGTAACAAAAACACCAAAAAGCAGAAGAACATATAAAATTGGCAATATCAGACCATTGCAAGATTTTGTCCAAAACCTTCCATAACTTTTGGGTTAACTCAATAGCTGCTTAACAGACAGACGGAAACACACACGCTGTGTGAAGCTTACCACATGTTTCCAGGATGCGGATATCAAACTTGAGCCAGTCGTCTCCTGGAAGCTCCTTTTTTCTGCACGCCCTATCGATGCGAGCATCGTTTTGGAAAGGTGGCCAAAAGCACATCCCATCTTTAATCCACATCGATGGGGCAACAGAGAGAAGCTTGTTCTCGACAAATTCAATTAGATGATACATAAACTGAAAAAGAAAACATAACAATTACATGTCTATCTATATACACAATTACTAATTATTTATTTACTCACACCATTTACAACTAGGGGTGTGACAATATAACGCGATACTTTCTCCCGCGATTCGATTATTGATTTGCCAAGTATCGTGATAATATTGTTATCGTGATAATATTGTTATTGTGAGCTTTGTATCGTATCGTGAGGTACCCTTAGGTTCCCACCCTATTTACAACTTTGGATTTTTTAGAGTAAGTAGTGAGGTAGTTTCCCCAGTCCCCCAAATCAAACACAGCCGCTTACAACAGGTTCCATGATCTTGAATCTAGCAACTATCAACCAAAGAGCCAATCTCTGTTTTCACTTTCCAATTTCGAGGGGTAAAAAGCATCTGATTTGAAGTTATTATGGATTCCGATAATACAAAGACAATATCAACATAAAAACATCTCGCCCCATGAGCCCACCCCGGCCCCACCAGACGTTATGTTTACATTGTAGGGCTCAAGGGGAAAGCCACACAATGATCCTTGTAGGGCAAAAGAACGACTTTATGGGTGAGCTCTTCTACTCGTGCACACTTTACCAATTGCGATAGTTCAGATACTTCAAATATCTGCAAAAAGTCTGATTCAAAAGGATATGTAAAAAGTGATGATTTTTGGGAATATTCTCTGTACATTACAAACAAACCCTCATCACACTTTACAATGTTACAGATTTCACAAACATTTGCTCCAATTGCAAACACATTATTAACCAAAAGAAATTTCCAATGTCCATTTCTCAGAAACCATTTCTCTGTACTGTTTATGTACATTAAAAATGTTTACCCTGTGGTAAACATATTTTTTTTTATTAATTTTCAGACAATACAACAATACAACAAAGAAAAAACTTTACTTTAAATGAACACATTAATTTTAGTGAAAGGCTAGCTTCCTTTGCTCAGTTTTCTTTTCTCAGCTCTAATGCTTAGCCTTAGCCACATGGCCTGCTTTGTTCCAAAGCAGAGAGACTATTTCTCCATGGTCTCTGATGTTGTCTCCAGGTTTGGGAGAATAATTTGATAATATAGTTACAGAATACAAAATTCTACCTGCATTTAATGTTAGTTATAACATATTCTATTACATTTCTCAATTCAGCGTATCACTCATGCGAAAAGTATTTTTAGTGGAAAATTCATAGAAACCCTATTATACCTCCAGAGTGAGTATAGAGGTGATTGTAATGGAGCTAACAGCACACAATGCTGCCCAGTTAATGCTGTTATTATTATTCCCACCTGCTAAATCACTGGCACACAAATACACTGCACTAAAAACATTCACAAGCAATCACAGAACCCAGTTTTAAAGTTAGTCAGTTAATGAGCACACCTGTTAGATGATATGAACACATAATGACATGACTGACCCCTGCTGGACAAAGCTAATACAAACAACACTTTACTACTTGGATAGGGTCTCAAGTATATTTGTTACATGTAATGTCTGCTGTGATTGGACAAACCTGCGCACATACACACCTTTCCATAACTTCTGCCAAAGTTGCGTTATGTTCGTCATGCTTCTCTGTATTGCTGCCATGTCACAAAGCTTATTGTTGGTCCACTATATCGTATAGTGGATTTAAATGAACACACCTTTTTCTAGCTACTAATCATGTATGAGTCACAACGCTACTTTATCTAAATGGTGCAACGCACATACAACAAACAGTAATAAACATAAATGTACAGAAAAACACCTTAAACATGATATACCTGCACAGATAACATTAAACACTGTGAGTAACTGGGAGTGGACTCATGTGCTCTGTGCTGTCTCGTTCTGCAAAGGGACATCGGTTAGCCACACACTAAGCTAGGTTCTCCGGTAGAAAAACACGGTTAAATAAATCATCTTACAGAAAAACTTTTCTAGAACATGGCGAAATATACACCAGCTAAATACTACAAAACAATTAATCACTAGCTTAGCATTTCAATGGCTACACATGAGTAAACTAATAATTCTGTCCACACAAATTCACGGACATGTTACCTCGTCTCGAGTTCTCCAGTGAAAGAACTCTGGACTTTCCGCGCGAACTAAGGGTGCAGGTCTGGCGACCGCCAGAAGATGGCGCTGTGTCCACAAATTACATGGATTTAATTGTACTCTAATAACTTACACGTGTTCGGTTTGTAGGTTGGATTTTGCGCTACGTAGTGTTTTTTGCGCTTGGCGTTTTTCTCTTTTAGGCGGTCGGGTATGGGCATAGTCTTCTTTCCATTCAGAAATGTTATTTTTAGTGATTTTTCAAGGTAGTTTACGCCGCCATCTTGAGCAGGTCACATGACCCCCTCTGACACTACTTGTTAATAATTCTGATCTCTCTTTCTTGTAGGTGACTTTCAATTATAGGAAAAAAAACTGTATGTGTGGCAAGCCGGACTTGGCCACCATATTTCTGTCCAGTAGAGGGCGCCTACGACCAGTATAAGTAGCCTAGATTTACGTCTTTTGTTTACCTCTGCACTTCCGTCTCCTGTGTGTGTCGTCGCGCCAGCCCTTCTCCTGCTCCAGGTAGAGTTTTAGTGGTGAGTCTAATATTTGTACATTTCAGCCACTAATTTTAATTGTTGCTGTAGTGCTGCGGTGTGGCATTGTGCCCCGCAGGTCCTGCTTTTGTATATGGCTATGCTGTGTTGTCGCTTCGGCGTCTGGCCGCCCTCGTTGCCGGGGTCCGAGTGCGTCGTAGTTGGCTGTGGGTCTGGGCCTGTAAACCGCCACTCGTCAAGAGTGCGTGCGCAGCGTTGGCTGTATAAAAGTAGGTTTTAGCTACACGCTACACCATTGTGGTTGTCACGCTAACTCTACTGTAATCCATAGGTTGAGGACTGGCCACACCGCGGCCCACCGCTGTTTCTCCCGCTGTCTCTTGTTTCTCCATGTTCTGTGTTATGTGTTCACCTGTGCTCCTGAGTCCATCGACAGGAAATGTGAAACTTAACGAACTAAACATAACAAATCAAAGTAACCTATGTCTGTCTATGCCTCTCAATTATGATTACGAACTTGTGCGCCTTAGAGCGCTTTTTATTTTATTTTAGGCACTCTGCCCTGGCGTGGCTGGTTTTTCTTTCTTTTTATTTATTTGCCACATATGCACCTTCATAATCCTCCAAGGTGTGAATTCGGGCAACAAGAGGCATCAGCCCCACCCTTTGTCATCTTCAACCCATTGAAAACCAGCTACAGATCCTCACCCGCTGCAGCTACATTCAAAACTGGACATGCCGCGTTTTCAGGCCGACCACCGTAGGAGACCCTGGGCATTGGACGCGGATTTACAGAGAAACGGGAAGGACAAAGACTCGTTCCTGTCCACAGCGTACACCTGTTGCAAAGGACCATACCGATAAAAAGAACGCCAAAGCTGAGTTGCGGCAAAATGGCGACGTGAGCGGTTCACACGTGGGCTCCGGTGAACTCCCACATTTTTTTTTGAACTGAACCTGGATATTCATTAGTGTATGTCAACATAGCGCAAGAAAGATGTCAAAACAAATGAATAAAACCACTGTTTTTCTGGAGCAAAGCGGCCATGATTATCTGTCGCAGAATCAGAAACGGATGAAAAAACGTGGTGAAAAAAGAGGTTTGGATTCTCCTGACTCGCTCCTGCCACTCCCTCGAAAGGAGCAAACAACCAAAAACGACTGAAGGAGATGGGTCGAATAATGCCATTAATATGCTAACTATTATCGTGGATAGATAGCTATATGGCCAGAAGAGTTAGGGCGTATGCGTGCCGGAAATGTTGACCTGCAAGAGAAATGCAGAGAACATGACCGCTATAAAACATGATGAAATCTCCGGATTAAAAGCATGAGAGAGACTATGAATGAAGACACCAGGGCCGAGGTCATTACTCTCCTCAAACAAATCTCCCCTCAGTGGGCACAAGACATGGAGCATATTGTGGATACAGTGCACCGAAATGGGCCGAAGACAGACAGCAGGGTGAGATACATCATTAATCAACTCACAAGGCGACACCACAGAGATGCTTTCTGGAAGATGACCAAAGATTCTGCAGTGTGCAAAAACCATGGATCTATAATAACGGCAAAAAACGCATTCGCTTCATGGAGGATCTCACAAAGAAGGACAGGGAAGCGCTGTGGCCCCGCATCAGCCAAGCACGCTTACTTTTGCTTTTGTTTATATTGCTGCGAGGTTATCCAGCTGATTGTAATTTAGTTTCACTTAATACAACGGGTCTAAAAGACAATGTAAAGAGGAACGGTATTTTTTTGTATTGTAAAAACATTAAATGTCACTGTGTCCTTCTTCAAGAAACTCACTCCTGTGCCTCTGATGCCACCTACTGGGCAGCACAATGGGACAGAGCTATCCTGCTAGCTCAATGAAGCCCAACAGGGAAGTGCTCATGGGAAAAGTTTTGCTCTATCTCCTCTCATCCAGTAACACAGTGTCTATGTCTTTTTGGTCATGGGGCCAAATGAATCATGATAGCTGGTCAGGGGACACAACTTCTTTGGTTATTAAATTATTTGTGGAATGATTATTTTGTTTATTTAACCCAGGTTTGGATTTTTTTTTCTGAACAAAAAGAGCTGTTGATTTTGACAATTTGGTCAATTACCTTTAAACACAATATGGGTTGTTTCTGCCATCGCTACGGCAACAAGGTGAAATGGGTGCAGCCCAGAACAGCTGGTCATGAAGCCAAAACAGACTTTTGTGCAAGATTTCAGAAATATTAGAAACAAAATCTATTTTGCAGCAAATACAATCTTCCACATTGGTTCAACAACTGCTTATGTGTGCAAAATGAGGAAAAAATGCCACTGCTCAAACACCATTTAACTCTTCATAAATATTCAGCTATAAAGTTATGCAAATAGATGAGCTCTGTCTGTGAAACTGTACAAGTTTCATATATCACCACCATTCACATTTCAAAAAGCTGAAACTTTATTGTCAATAAGAAAACCTTCTCTGTCCACTTCAAATGTTCAGACATTCATTATAAATAAATAATATGAATAACTTGATTGGTCTGTGTTCATTGTACACATAAATCCTAATGAAGTGTAAATAGACCCAGAGGAAGCTAATGTCACACAAAACAAACTTTGCAATATTTACAGAGAAGCAGCAGGAAAACAGTGTAACCAGTCCGCTGTCCCACATTTATGTAGGTCATGTCTATATGATCTGGTTCTGTATTTTCTTCCTGGTAGGGGTCATCTCTGATGTGTTACAGCAGCATCCGTACACCAGGGCAAACACCATCAGACAGATGGTCCCTAAGATGAAGACAGCGACCACCACAGCGCCACCTAGTGCCCACGGCTCACGCTGGACACGGAACAGGAACCAGTCCACCAAGTCTTCTGCTGACTCCGGAGGTTTCACAGACTCCAAGAAGCTGAAAGAGAAAGAGGAGGGAGTGAAGTCATCCAGAGTGTGGGGCTAAGGAGGCAGAGTGTGGAAGAGACTCTGTTCCATCAGAATTTAAATTAATATTACTACAATTATTATAACTCCACACATTTGTGCACATACTGAGGACCAGAGGAGGCTGCAGTGGGTCACTTATGGTCTCCATGGCGACAATAGCCCAGGGCAACCCAGAACATGTTTCCTTTAGACCCCAAATGTTAACAAAAACAGTTCAACCCCAGCTGTCATAGAACCTGCAACTTTCTCAAAGGTCGGATTCAGAGTAGCCTGGTCGTACCACACCATAGTACAAAATACATATCATACTAAGGTCTGGAGGTGCTCCATTGACTCCGTTAACAGGTGGGAGAGGTTAACTCCTTTTGCAGGTTGAAACGATTGGATCTGAGTTTACTGTGACGTATGTAGTGCGCCCGAGTGTCGTTAGCATTTAGCCTAGCTTTAGCCATCTCCTTTGCCGCTGACGGAGCCCGTGGGGAGTAGCGCCACAATTGTTTCTAGCGATTACATTTGCAAAACATTCCTCTTGCTCCGGCTTCAATTTCTTGATAGAGCCAGACCGGATTACTTTACTATCGCATTTTTTGCCATTGCCAAACTACAACCTTCCCGTTCGACGCAAACTCTTGACGTCACCCACAACTAACTACAACACCTGCCTTCCGCGCTCGCTGATTGGTCGGTCGAAATTCAACCGATTGTAATCGCTAACCCTGGGACCAGACCCAGACGTTACATGCAGGAAATGATGATTGAGTGGAGTGTACGGATGGATAAGGCCAGGCTAGATTCAGAGGGGATTTTTTTGAACATTTGATCATTTTTAATCTACACATTTCTATCCCAATAAGCACAGGGGCATTGGGGACACATCTTAAGGTTGCAGGGGTTTGTTTTTTGTATGCATTTTTTTTTTCTACGTCAAATTTCCACTGCAAATTTGTGTCGCTCCCAAAATGAATGCAGTGAATATTTATCGACTTCATTTATCATTGCATTGACAAAAAGTACCCTGACGGATCATTGTCTGAAATTTAGTGAGAGAAATCAAATGTTAGTTTTCAGAGCAAAAATGTTAAACAGGATCAAATTCAAGTTTGTTTGTCCAGCTCTCCCTTTATCTACACATTACAGTCAAATCCTCCTCTTTCTGTCAAGTGTAACATTGAGATTGGTTTCTTCACACACTGCTTTTAGTCGTTTTTGTCACATGATTGGACTGAGATGAGCAGAACTGTCTCTGTAAACTTAAACATTATTGTGATCAGAAAAACGACAACACTGCAGGATATGAACTTTAGTGCAAAAAACAATCTCAGACAATATTAACTGTAGAACTCGAATGAAAAAAAGCAGGTTTTGAGCATAGACTGTATCGTTTTGAGTAATAATACCCTTGATTTCCTGATGTGTCGTATGATTCCTAAAGATTTTTTAACTAAGAAATCACCTGTGAACCATTTCCTTTCCTTTTTTTGTTATTAAGAGGACGTTCTTATTTTGAAGCAGATGAAACAGGAAACATTTTGCTTTTGTGTTGCGTAGTGTTTGTAAAGTAAATATGCCTCAGGAGCCAAAAGTGTCCCTCATGTTTTCTTGTGAATTGGGTCAACATTAGTCTCAGAATTCAAACAATTTAAAATCTAAAAACAATCTTTGGACAGCCTTGTGTGACTGTATCTCTGTTGCACTGCAGTTTGCAAACAGATCATTTTCAACATTATTAAGAAACAATACCTTCACTACAATAGATCCATGTACACTCCAGTGGTTTTCTAACAAAGTAACTAGCAGATTGCATTAAAACAGATATTATATTCTACAATAAGTATCACTATAGTTCTTTGCAAAGTCTGAAACCCAATGATGAGAGCTAGTGTTGAAACTATTTGAACACTCACCTGTCTACGGCCATATCCTGTTAATGATCTGCTCACGGCTCCAGAGTGTAGCTACAGTGGTGGCTCAGGACTGTGGTCAGGACTATGGTCAGGACTATAGTCTGGACTGTGGTCAGGTCTATGGTCTGTACTATGGTCTGGACTATTGTCAGGACTATGGTCAGGACTATGGTCTGGACAATTGTCAGGACTATGGTCACCAAAGTCAAACCTGCAGCATACAACAGAGTAATGATAGTCTATGGTCCTCTCAGAAGCAGAGGCTCCGCAGGTTCATATGTTTCCTTCTGATCAGCTCCAAACGGACCACAGTCTGGGCTGGTCTGGTTGAGTCAAAAGTGAGCAACAGTTCCTGGTTAATGTTTACTCGAACAACACGTGGGAGGGAACGTAGGAATCCAATAACCCTTTAGTTTGCTTTGCAGAGATGATGAAACACATTATCCTAATAATTACATTTGATTTCTATACATTTTATTACCAAATTCATTTCAACAGACACATGTTGTAAAGGTATGTGATGTTTTCTGCTACAGAAAATATGAATCATTGTATACAACAAGATGATGATCCTTCATATACATACATCTTTGGAGCTTTTTTAAACCGTTTCTTCTGTTCCAACAAAACAATGGGAGGTTGTTGCTCTCAGATAAATAAGCAAAAGACACAGTATTAAAACACATAAAAACGGTTGTAGTGTAAGAAGATGGAATGTATGGTACATTAGACACAAGGGCCTTTCTAACTGATGGGATCCCACACTGGCCGTTTGTCAAAGGGTCAAATACTGCAGAAGCCGCTGTTATGGCTCAGTACAGAATCAACAGCACTGTCGCCCTTCGACGGCTCTCAGAGTCTCTCCTACGCCTTTATTACAGACCACTCTGAGCTCGAGTAGAATAAAACAGAGACTGGATCAGCACTGTGTCAGGCCGGCTCGACTTTGGTGGATTTCCTCGTTGTCTTTGAGGAACAGCAGGTGGTGCAGGACATCGCCACCAGGAAGATGAAAACAACTGAACACACGAAACAACAGCAGTTTATTGACACAGTTGGAAACAGTTAATTTAATCTGAATCTGTCATTACACTAAACACTCACACACAAACAGCAGAAGCACCACAAAAGCCCCGATCTCCAGCGCCTCGGCCTCAGGCAGCGCATTCAGTTTCTCCCATATTCCATGTATGATATCGAGCGTCTCCTGCTGATGGTCCATTCTGGACTAAGACAAACTTTGAGCTCTGCAAAACAAAGTCAGACGAGGAAATCAGTGGCTTTATTGTTTTTATACAGTGAATCCATTCTCACTTGTAATTTCAAATCTATTCTTCAAATTCACCCTGGAACCCCTGAGTCTAACCAGTGTTCATTCACCCCCTCCCTGACCCCGCCCCCCTCTGACAGCCACATTGGGCCGGCAGTCGGAGGTGCTCATCCCGAGAAAAAAATCGGTGGTTTATATAAAGCACAATGTGTCTATCCAATTGTCTGTGAAACTGTGTGTTATTGCTCTCTGCTGTTTCTTGCTGCACACAGCGCCGCAAATGGCGAAGTGGCAAACTCTCTGCCAAAACAATGTCCAAGTGGTAACTTTGTTACTTACGTGGCAATAAAAATGATTCTGATTCATGTTGCACTAAGAGTTTCACTTACAAGACAAAATGTTGACATTAGACTTTATCAACTTTTATGGATATTGGCCTCTGCCTCCTAAGGACCAATGGCTCTCTATACTTTTTATCATTGCATTTCTTGTGTTTGATAATTGTGATGGTGAAAGATTGTCCATGATTTTTCTGTTCCATCTGAACTCTTCAAACTACACTATGCTCTGCTGGAGTTTACAGTAGTTGATGTCCATTATATATAATCACATGTTCGCCTTAACTCCCTACAATTTTCTTTGCTTGTGGCCTCGCAGTAAAGGCCCTGCCCAGGCGCTTCAGTTTAAATATATCCCAGAGTTATTTTTGCAGCCGTGTTGGTGGTGTCCAGTCTGATAGGACTGACTAAAGGAAAGCTAAATAATGTATATAACTCTTTGTTTGTTAATGATATTTATAAAAACAACATTGATAAACATTGGACCAACTCCTTTTCTGTAAACATCGTGTTGTTGAGTTAGTAAAATAATGTTATAATTCTGAAATACCTTTTACTTATGAGTTTTATCTTTAAAAAAATCAATAAAAGACATTCCTTTTTCCCAACAATGACGAATATTAGTTGCCTGTATTAGTTAATATTAATGTTTTTATAAACAGACTCCAACACAACAAAAACACAATTGTATATTTTATAAAGAACTATATTATATAAATACATTAATAATCGAGGGTAAAACATATACAGTCTATGGTATAACCCATGTCTACATTGGCTCAGCTGTTGGATAGTGTTATTATAATAGATCCAGGGTGTTCACATGTTTAGAAAGTGACACAGGTTCATTAGTAATTATCTATTTATTTCTGTAAAACTGATTACAGAAGCCTACAGCCAGTGTGGTAACTTAATCTTTTAACTTCTGTCTTTCAATCAAGTGGTAAACAAATCTTACTTGTGTAGACGTCAGTAATGCAGGTTTCACTGGTGATTATAGCTCAGCAGCTAACGTAGGTAAGCTAGCGCTAATGCTAATGCTAATTGCTAACTTTCGTGAGTTACAATAAACCAAGTTTAAGTTGAAGTTTTCAACTAAAGACTGTTGGAACCAAGAAGGAACCAAACAAAAACAAAAAGTCGTTAAGATTAAAAAAATAACAAGAAAGTTTAACAAATGGCATACATTATACGTGTATGATTTAGCATTAGCTTTTACCTGACCTGCTCAACCTGCCGTCTGGTTGCTAGGTAACCGTGACAATTCATTCATTTCTATAACTAGTATCGATTAGTTTTCATGAAATAAATAAACAATACTACAATGATTCAAATATTTAATTTAAATCATTTGGTAATAATATTTTAACGAGATAACATGGAAACAGAAAATATTCTGATCTACAGATGACTGATTAGTTGTCTGAGGATGGGTGGCATCACAGTATGAACATGTTTAAATTAAAACAATGATAAACTTTCTCAGGAATTTTCACAACTCTAGTTACTCAGAATAACAGACTTGTATTTATAATAATCCTCTATAACTAAGTGCATTTGAACGTCATATTCTTCCTTTCATTACAATATAAAAAACAAGTAGTGAGATTGCTTCATACCTCTGCGAGCACTCTTTGGATAGCTTACTCCAAACTGATGTTCTCCACACTCCTTCTCTTTGCCAAGACGCCACCTTCCCCACTTCTGTTTCACATCAGCCTCAAACCGGTGCACAATCCTGCAAAAAACTGTTTGTTAATCTACTTTTGCAGGCTCAAAGCTTGAAGTTTGGGGGCGACTCGACTCTGACGGCAGATCTGCGGACTCCAAAATACTTCAGTGTGTGTTGTGAGTACCTCCTCCTACTTCTCCATTTGCACTCTACCCCCTCATCTCTCAATCCCCCCCCCGGTCCAGCCCTACACTCCCTCACTTGTGTTATTTCCCCTCCTTGCTGTTGCTAAAGGCCAGCTGTCCCGGGCCCCTCTCTGCTTTTTGTGTCCTCTGTTACCATGGAGACAGATCCAACAAGAGCCTGGGACAGGGGGTGTCTGGGTATCCATCCATCTGCTGACAAATGCTTCTCAAAAACACATACTTTTGCAACAGATCTGCATTAGACAGGCTTTATATGACATAGTAATGATGATGATGATTCATTGATTCATTGGTTGTCAATCTTAAAGTAGAGAGATAATTATAATGTAAAGGGTGGCTTATAGTATCTGGGATTTGAACATTTTTGTCAGTCCAGTTTGTGGTAATGCGATACTTCACCATTTTCTAGTACACATTCCTTTGCTATCAGTGTGCACATGGTTCGGGTTGGTCACAGTACTCCTATGCTTTTCCAAAACAATGAAAACACAAAACTATACCCTGTACATCTGTAGCTGCAAATGTGGGTTTCAATACATCAAGCCACAAACAAAACCAAGGTTTTTTTCAATTCTAAGGAATCTAAAAGCATATTATCTCACTGTTGCTCAATCCATGATTAATTTGCCTGTACTGGACCAACTTTAAACGGGAAATGCTTCTTTCTTGTCATCACAACAAAAGAATTATTCAGACTCAACAACAAACTGCTGCTCAGAGATGTGGGTTTTTTTTCAGGAAGAAGATTATGTAAAGTTTTTTGTAAGATGTTGAGTAAAACAAGTTCTTTCCAGTTCAGTTTCCTCTCATCCAAGTTCGCTGTTGGAAGAACTGAACAATAAACCAGAAAGAGAGAAATCAAAGGGTAGTGCTTTATAGTAGCTCACAAATGAAGTTAGTTGCCATGGGGATAATACTGAGTTCAACCAAGTAGTCTTCCTCCGATACAGGGGCGTGTCCTCTTCCCAAAATGTCTTCAGTATCTTTTATTCACTGCCAAAGGTGGGTAGCTTTCCCACAATTCAATATTTTTGGCTGAACTTTTGTCCCCGTTCTACAAAGTAACAATACACTGTCCTTGGAAAATTGTATATTTCTTCTCAGCTGTGGGAAAATTGTTCACTGAATATGTCTAAATGTCTCAAAATAGACACATTCTGCTCATATTCTCCGCTGCTAAAGTACAATATACACATCTGTAAATACTCCTGACTCCATTTTAACATCTTATTATTTTAATGAACCTGAAGAGCAGAGGCTGTAGTTATTGTGTTTCTGTGTAATTCTAATGCTTTTCCAGACAACAGCCAACACAAAGACAGCGGCATTTTAACACAGAATGATCTCTGCTTTTACACAAATATAATTATGATGGTTTAGTTCGGACGGGACACAGTCTGATTTTCTTTTAAGTTGGAAAAGAGACATTAGAACCAACTTTTGGCTGGACAGAGACAGTTGTTGTACAGAAGAGTCGAAAGAAGCAAGAGATGCAAGAGGTGGCGTCTCTACGTCAGGAAAAAGTGGAGCAAACAAAGCTATATCCCGGAGCTACAGAGTGTGATGCAGTAGAATGAGGAATGGTGGCTGCAGGAGGAGCCCGGAGCCAGGAGCCAGGAGTCTGGGGAGAAGCCTGAAGAGCAGAGGGTCCTTGAGGCTCTGGGGGAGGAGCTGCTGCTACAAAGTCAACAGAGACATTTCAAAAACAGGAGGAGTGAGTGCTACAGGGTCCAAATGTTAAAGACGTAAGTAAAATCAAGGTGTTTACTGAGGGGCCCCTCCTGTGTAATGTGTTCTCTGATGTATGTGTTTTAATGGTATCTATGTCACGGTGTGGATTTTGTTATTATGTATTTTGGTGTTATTTTGACATGTGGTTTGGTTTTAGTTTGACTTTGATGTCCTGTTTTCCCCTGTCTTGATGGTCTGCCCCTGGTCCATTGTCTTGTCAACACCTGTTCCGTCCTGTTCTTGGTTATGTGATCCTGTTCCCTTTGGATGTTTGAGTTTTATTTTCACTTTGGACTTTATTTCATTAAACCATTATTTTGGCATTCTTGCATTTTGAGTCCTCCATCATCTCACCTCATGACAATCTATGTCTTGATAACATATACTGTGGTGTTTTTTACGTCATATTGTCTCTCCATTCAAAAAGTTATTTTGGTGAAAAGTGGATGTCTTTTTGTCATGTCACGTGATGTTCCAGGGGACGTCATGTGTCTATTTAAACACCCGTCAAACTGTTTTTCTTTTAACACTGCCCTGAAGAAGGCCCTGCGCCGCCGAAACGCGTTGGTCCCTTTCCCTCATTAAAGGACTTTTTATTCATCAGAGTGCCTCGGATTTTACCCTGTGTTTACTTTTCCACAGAAAGGGTATCTTTGTTTTCTCAACAGAGACATTGGTGGGTTTTATGTCTAAACAAAAAAGTCAAATCAATATTACTTTACACTCACTTTACTCTCTGTTTTTCCTGCAGGAGATTCAATCATTCATCACCTTATGAACAATACAAAACGAAATTAAAAATCTTCTTACAACCATGTGATGTTCAGAACGGTTTCTTTACCACCATTTTATACAACACTAACGACACTAACAACTTGGCTAAATAAGAAAAGAAAACCGTTTCCACAAAATGCCTTTCAGAAATTTTGCAATATAAGAATCAAGCTGTACAAAGTAAACCATATGTAAACGAACACAAGTGCCCAAGGTTTTATGCAGAGGATAACAACTAGAGCAACATAATGGAATCTTCCAAACCCAACTGCTAGATATTATTACTCGTTTATTTTGATCACATTCACAATCAAATATGGTCCTCGCTTGGTCACTCACTCCCACTCCTCCTGTATCGCTCTCCGTGGAGTTTGGATAAATATTCCAGGATTATTTTAACATGTGAATTATTTTGAATTAATATTTTTCTATTCTATATGTATGCAGCTATAGGTGTAAACAGGGGACTAATGCTTGGACTTGGATAGCTATTATGAAAAGACCAGGAAGGAGTAGCTGCCACTTCCATCAGTGTCCACACGGCGACGCCAAAACACCATCCTGCTCTTAGACAGAGAGGCCCTCTACCGGAGAGCAGCGGTATTACAACATCTGCCACGTCCATCCAGAGCCTCCCGAGCCACAGGCACTTCCACTGCTCAGCGGGTGATGGAGACAGCGACCGGACATTGAGCAGACAGCACCGAAGCACCGAGCCCCAAGCCCCGGGCCCCACACCCTCCTCCAGTGCCGCTCGCCTCGCCCCCCCGTGACGCTTCCTTCCTGCGCTGGGGCCGTCGGAGCGGACTTCATCCTGGAGCTGTTGTGCACCCACGGCCGCGCTTGTCTCTGTGCGTTCAGACGAGCTGGCCCTATGCTCGGATCCGGGAGCATGGAGGAGTTCGTGACCGAGGAAGAGGAGCCGTGGTACGACCAGCAGGACCTGGAGCAGGGTAAGGGCAGATCGGTGGGTTAGAGAAGCATCCCTCCATAGCCAGTCTCCAGTCCGCCGACCGGTGTCTGAGCCGGATGGGTGTGCACAACAAAAGAACAGCTGATGAGGACCACAATTGGTGTTATATTCTACTCTAGGGTTAATCCAAGACTGTACCACTGTCTGCAAGCTGTCAATCAGGATCCAAAACAAATATTACTTAATTAAGATTAGGGATATTGATCATTGACATTGATCTGTGCTGTCAGTTGCAATTTTTGGCAAGACATGACATTAAGAATAACATGGACAATTCATTTCCTCTCCTGTGTTTTGCATGATTATGTGAATGTTAAAGGTTTATTGGAGGATATTCCCAAATTTTAGGAAAAAACCACTCTCTCCATTTATTGAACAAAACTCTGGTCTTATTTGACGAGCACGTTTCACCAGAATGATTAACAATGGGGAGGACCAATAGTCTTGATGATCCACCCGGAAGTCGAAAATCCGAACATTTTAAGCTTATAGAGAAGTGTTTGTCTGGTAAGTTGAGCACAAGATAGATAGATAGATACTTTATTGATCCCTGTAGGAGAAACTCAGGAATCCAGCAGCAGAAACACACCCTACCATACAAAATAATACACATATAAACTGTCTATTAGTAGTAGTAAAATACCACAGCGCTTTAGGTCTCAGCAGCAGAGGTGGTGTAGGCGCTGGGGGGACTCTCTTCTATCACTACAGTTATGTCAGTTTGCATTTACTAATTCCTTTAAGCAAACTCACAGACCCTTGTTTGTGTGACTCAGCAGCTGTAGCACTTCCAGCTCCTTTTTATCTTCTCATCTGGCAACCACTTAAGCGATTACTACTGCTTATGCACCACTGCAGACTAGAGAAGCAAGCAGACGAGACAAAAACGAAAGAACCAGAACAGAACCATTGCTGAACCTAAAGGTAAATACTGAATGGCTAGATTTTTGTCATAATGTCTTCAGTGTAGAGACGGACATGGGACAGTTCTTACTCTTTCCCGACTCATTAAAAGAAAAACCCTGTCCCATTCCAAACCTGTTCAAGAGTAAATGTTAAGTGTCAGAGTAAACATCCTGTTCTGTTTCTGCAAACGCCAAAATCAATCCCACTCTCGTCCTGCTCCAGCTCATTAGATCTACGGTGTAGAGTGGTGCCTGAAAGTTTACACACCCAGACAGACCTTTCTTTAGCCATTTTCCAGAGATTATGAATGATATTGGCAGTGACATGTCGAACAAAAGGAGACAGAGCTTTTTATATGATTTGTAAAAATGTGTATAAGAACAAAGTCGTCATCACTTTTTAGATAATAATGACTCATGCTTAAGAAACTGTAGTAACAATGTGGGCGAAACAAATATGTACAGTGCTTCAGATAACAATGTTTTAGCAGTGATACAGAGAATATGCAGATTCCACAATATGAATGCTCAGGCATGTCCAAACCAAGGCCCTCGAGCCAAATGCGGCCCACTGTTTCATTTCATCTGGTCCTCTGCATTTCAATACAAAATATCCATTGAGGCACTTTCACAGAGTCATCCAGCCAACTTCAGCTCCACCAATATAGTCATGCTGCACCTCGTTGTAAAGCTCTGAACCTTTGGAATCAGCCATTCTTTTTACTTTATTACCATGTGGTGTTGATGAATATATAATACCCAATTTAAAATCCCAAAGCCTGAAAAGCAGTTGTAGAATGGTGTCTGCCCCTGGACAAATTTAGTGAACTAAAATGGTCCTCCTACTAAACATTTTGGACACCCCTGAGTTGAGGCATTGAGGTAATGTGAAAAAAATAATAACATGTTTTCAATTATCGAAATATGGACAATATAAACTGTAGAATAGAAAAGCTCTCAGTCGTGTGTGTTTCCTGTTCATATGGAAAGACACTTTATTGATCCCTGTAGGAGAAATTAATGTGTCTATAGCAGAAGCAGAAACACATCACTCCAGCAACAACAAAAAGTTACAACAGCAGCAGCAGCAGCAGCAGCAACAGCAGCAGTAGCAGCAGCAACAGCAGCAGCAGCAGCAGCAGGTGGTGAAGCAGAGTCTGTTTGGTTCGGACCATTTTCTCTGCCCTGGTTCAGAGTGAAATTCTGAATGCTTTGTTTGCATTTTTCCAAAACAGTTGCCATTCCTCCAGTGGGTTTCCGTGTGATCTGCTCGGTTCAGTGTAAAACCATGAACGCTGTGCTGCAGTAACAGTTACAGAGAGAACAAAGCAAGAAAAATAACAACTGTAAAACACAAAACAACAACTGCCTCAGAGCGAGTCCGGACTTGCTGCTGTTTCAGTGAATTCAAAACTAAACCTTGAACATCAGTGACAGTCTTTTGTGGTTCTTTGTCCTCCGCTGTCCAGTCGTTTTGGTAAAAAGCCTCCAGTTTCTCCAACGAGCTGCACATTTGTGAGACCTCCATCGGCCCAAGAATTTAGAAAACATGTTTATTTGACAATATTTGACTTCACACAACTGTCTAAAGCTAAGACATGTTTGGTTTTAGATAGAAAGATATATACTGTAGATAGATACGTTATTGATCCCTGTAGAAGAGATTCCGGAGTCCAGTAGCAGCAAAAGTATAGAATTAAATAGCCGCTTGGTAAATGCTAAATGCTTTGTTATAATTTTTCAAAAACATAGCATTCCTCCGGTGGATTTTCGCCTGATACGCTTGGTTCGGACCATGAATCCTCTCTGCTCTGGTCTGGACCAGTGTAAAACCATGAATCCTCTCTGCTCTGGTCTGGACCAGTGTAAAACCATGAATCCTCTCTGCTCTGGTCTGGACCAGTGTAAAACCATGAACCAGAGACACTTCTCAAATCAAAATATGAGCGAACCATGACATCTCCGGCTGGATGTGGGAACTTTCGAGCACGGCTGTTTTATTATTGCGTATGGGAGAAAGCCTCAGCAGGAGCAGCTCAGAGCAGGGGGCAGCTGTGAAAGAGGACGTGGCGACATTTGGCGACGTCTCCGGGACACGGCGAGGACGAGACAGAGCGGTCATTGTCACGTTTCACTGAAGAAGCAGGAATCTCCGAGAGCGACGGAAACATGTCCAGCCTTTAGCACAGTCTGTACTTCACTTTTACTGTGTCTGGAATGGGGTCAAACAACTTGATTCCGCCTATTTATTTAAAGTAGCAATATGTCAGATTTTCATGTCAAGTCATCATTAAAGGGCCCTAATCTGTAATCATTAAAGGGCCCTAATCTGCCATCATTAAAGGGCCCTAATCTGTCATCATTAAAGGGCCCTAATCTGTCATCATTAAAGGGCCCTAATCTGTCATCATTAAAGGGCTCTAATCTGTCATCATTGAAGGGACCTAATCTGTCATCATTAAAGGGCCATAATCTGTCATCATTAAAGGGCCATAATCTGTCATAATTAAAGGGCCATAATCTGTCATATTAATAAACCATGGTCTTTTCCAATACTTCTTTAACTGATAACAGTAGTTCAGAGAGATTTGAATTTCTAAATTACTTTTCCAGTCTCTAAATCTTGTTATTGTTTTCATTTCAATGTCCCGCCCTCCACCGTTTCACCAATCAGAAAGTCTGTGATCCGGGCGCCAGAACTCACAGCGTGGAGCTAATCTCACTGGTAAAGTACCATGTGACGCAGAACTAAAAAAGGTCTCGTTATGATTCTCAAATCATTAACGACAAAACAAGGAATAAAACCAGGATTTGTATCTTTGTGAAAAAGGTGTTGGTTATAGATTTGTTGTTGACAAAACTCTTGTCTATTCAGCTGTTATGGTCCCAGCTGGATTCGTCTGCATATCTGGCAACCTGAGTCAGGGAGAGTGGGAGAGGCTGCAGTACCACTTTTGGCCACATACTGCTCCTTTAATTATAAAGTTTGGGAACAAATCTACAAACTTGTGCTGCAAAACATAAATACATATCCAGATTCTGAGGTTTTTAGAGTTTCCTAAATACAAAACTTTTTGAACTTTTAAGCAAACATGAACAATTTGTGGCCACACCTGCAGGTGAAAGCCATATCCCGTCAGACCTCTATATCTAAGCAGGGCAGGGCCGGGCTAGTACTGTGAAGGGAGACCTCTGGGAACAGCCGGTGCCACAGTGGGGCGGCTGCGGCTGTAAAGTGCCAAAGTGTGGTTGTGTCCTTAGGCAAGACACTTCACCCACATTAGAATGAGTCTGGTGTGTGTGTGAATGGTTGGTGGTGGGAGGGGCTCATATTAAACACAGGAAATGCAATGATAAAAAACACATAGAGCCATTGGTCCATACGGGGCAGAGACTAATGTCCATGAATGTTGATAAAGTCCCGGATCATCACCACTGTCCTTGGATTCTCCTGCGTCGGCAACGACTTGTGTGTACATACTTTATATACACACAAGTACAAACAAATATATAGTACTTTCTGGACTATCAGGCACACCTGTATATAAGGCGCACCCGCACATTTCTGAAAAAATAGTTTTTAGTCCAGAAACTACGGTACATTAAAATAATGAGAATGAGTCTTTATTCGGACAATGCAAAATAAAATAAAAACATACATTTAAAAAACTTGTGTGTAATGTATTTACACTTTGGTCCCTCAAGGAAAATATAAAATAAACAATCTTGTCTGAAAGGGAGCAGGAAGAAGAATAATCCTAATGTAACCCCGCCCCCTTTTCTACTCATCAATATAACAGATAAGTGTGATTTTTTTCATCTTGTTTTAAGAAAAAAACACATTTTTCTTCAAACAAGCAACACTACACAGTAAAACTAACTGCGCGACAAATTGCG
>OZ035831.1:42372228-42424728 GCA_964034765.1 Knipowitschia caucasica
TCCTTCACTGACCTCCTCCATCTCTGACCTCCTCCATCACTGACCTCCTCCATCACTGACCTCCTCCTCCATCACTGACCTCCATCTCTGACCTCCTCCATCACTGACCTCCTCCATCACTGACCTCCTCCATCACTGACCTCCTCCATCACTGACCTCCATCACTGACCCTCCATCTCTGACCTCCTCCATCACTGACCTCCTCCATCACTGACCTCCTCCATCACTGACCTCCTCCATCACTGACCTCCATCACTGACCTCCATCTCTGACCTCCTCCATCACTGACCTCCATCACTGACCTCCATCTCTGACCTCCTCCATCACTGACCTCCTCCTTCACTGACCTCCTCCATCTCTGACCTCCTCCATCACTGACCTCCTCCATCACTGACCTCCTCCATCACTGACCTCCATCTCTGACCTCCTCCATCACTGACCTCCTCCTTCACTGACCTCCTCCATCTCTGACCTCCTCCATCACTGACCTCCTCCATCACTGACCTCCTCCATCACTGACCTCCATCTCTGACCTCCTCCATCACTGACCTCCTCCATCACTGACCTCCTCCATCACTGACCTCCTCCATCACTGACCTCCTCCATCACTGACCTCCTCCATCACTGACCTCCTCCATCACTGACCTCCATCTCTGACCTCCTCCATCACTGACCTCCTCCATCTCTGACCTCCTCCATCACTGACCTCCTCCATCACTGACCTCCATCTCTGACCTCCTCCATCACTGACCTCCTCCATCTCTGACCTCCTCCATCACTGACCTCCTCCATCACTGACCTCCTCCATCACTGACCTCCATCACTGACCTCCATCTCTGACCTCCTCCATCACTGACCTCCATCACTGACCTCCATCTCTGACCTCCTCCATCACTGACCTCCTCCTTCACTGACCTCCTCCATCTCTGACCTCCTCCATCACTGACCTCCTCCATCACTGACCTCCTCCATCACTGACCTCCATCTCTGACCTCCTCCATCACTGACCTCCTCCATCACTGACCTCCTCCATCACTGACCTCCTCCATCACTGACCTCCTCCATCACTGACCTCCTCCATCACTGACCTCCATCACTGACCTCCATCACTGACCTCCATCTCTGACCTCCTCCATCACTGACCTCCATCTCTGACCTCCTCCATCACTGACCTCCTCCTTCACTGACCTCCTCCTTCACTGACCTCCTCCATCACTGACCTCCTCCATCACTGACCTCCTCCATCACTGACCTCCATCTCTGACCTCCTCCATCACTGACCTCCTCCATCACTGACCTCCTCCATCACTGACCTCCTCCATCACTGACCTCCTCCATCACTGACCTCCTCCATCACTGACCTCCTCCATCACTGACCTCCTCCATCACTGACCTCCATCTCTGACCTCCATCTCTGACCTCCTCCATCACTGACCTCCTCCATCTCTGACCTCCTCCATCACTGACCTCCTCCACACTGACCTCCTCCATCACTGACCTCCATCTCTGACCTCCTCCATCACTGACCTCCTCCATCTCTGACCTCCTCCATCACTGACCTCCTCCATCACTGACCTCCATCACTGACCTCCATCTCTGACCTCCTCCATCACTGACCTCCATCTCTGACCTCCTCCATCACTGACCTCCTCCATCTCTGACCTCCTCCATCACTGACCTCCTCCTTCACTGACCTCCTCCATCTCTGACCTCCTCCATCACTGACCTCCTCCATCACTGACCTCCTCCATCACTGACCTCCATCTCTGACCTCCTCCATCACTGACCTCCTCCATCACTGACCTCCTCCATCACTGACCTCCTCCATCACTGACCTCCTCCTTCACTGACCTCCTCCATCTCTGACCTCCTCCATCACTGACCTCCTCCATCACTGACCTCCTCCATCACTGACCTCCTCCATCACTGACCTCCATCTCTGACCTCCTCCATCACTGTCCTCCTCCTCCATCTCTGACCTCCTCCATCATCACTGACCTCCTCCTCCATCACTGACCTCCATCACTGACCTCCATCTCTGACCTCCTCCTTCACTGACCTCCTCCATCTCTGACCTCCTCCATCACTGACCTCCTCCATCACTGACCTCCATCTCTGACCTCCTCCATCACTGTCCTCCTCCTCCATCTCTGACCTCCTCCATCTCTGACCTCCTCCATCACTGACCTCCTCCATCTCTGACCTCCTCCTTCACTGACCTCCTCCATCACTGACCTCCTCCATCACTGACCTCCATCTCTGACCTCCTCCATCACTGACCTCCTCCATCACTGACCTCCTCCATCAGTGACCTCCTCCATCACAAACACCGGACCTTGGGGGACCCCCCACTCTCTGGAACTCACTCCCTCAACCCATCAGAAACTCAGACTCACTACAGAACTTTAAATCTCTGTTTCAGCCTTTCCTTCATTTTGTTTCTCAGTATTTATTTTGTGTTTTGTAAAGCGTCTTTGAGTGTCCAAAAAAGCGCTCTATAAGTGTATTGTATTATGATATTATTATTATTATTTGTAACTTCTGGCCCCTCTCAGAAATCAAACTACTCTTATTTGGGACACATATCAGAGAGCGGCTGTAAAGTGCCAAAGTGTGGTTGTGTCCTTAGGCAAGACACTTCCCCCACATTAGAATGAGTCTGGTGTGTGTGTGAACAGTTGGTGGTTGCTTCGCTTCTGTCAGTGTGCCCCAGGGCAGCTGTGACTACTGTCAAAATGTATCACCTGTGTTTGATGTGAAAGAACAGTGTCTATGAACGCGTTATATAAAACTCATGCATTATTGTTATATACAGTTTATATAATCCTCAAAACAGTGTAAACATTGTGCTTTGAATCTGAATTTAAAGGACGGTGAATATGAAGCTGGACAGAGCTGTTTTCTGCCTCTTCTCTCTTCCAGTTTCTTTGTCTGGGTCTCCTCCTCTTCTGATTTTCACTGTTTTCTTGGCTCTTGTGGCCCTGTTTTGAATCCACCGAGTTTCTCTCTCTCTCAGAATGATACTTGTGGATCTTCTGCCCAGTCTCTCGCTTTATCGATACAGTATTTACTAATTCTAATGGAATTTTTAATCATGATTTGGTCATACGTCTCTCTTGTCTGCAGTTGACCCGTCCGAGTAGCTGTGTGTAAAGTACAATGAAGATTTAAACAGCAGAAGAAGCTTTAGATAACACTGAAAGATTGATCGTTCAAACTGTTTTCCTCTGTGAGAAAAGCAGACATTGTGGATCAGAGTAAAGTACTTTCCCAGAGCAGTGTCCGCAGCCGTGAGCGATGGTCCTGATCTGCACATGATGTCGGCGAGACTGAAGCACTGAAGCCGCAGTCAGACGTATGTGTTAGCACAGGGACAGATGTGTTAGCACAGGGACAGATGTGTTAGCACAGGGACAGATGTGTTAGCACAGGGACAGATGTGTTAGCACAGGGACAGATGTGTTAGCACAGGGACAGATGTGTTAGCACAGGGACAGATGTGTTAGCACAGGGACAGATGTGTTAGCACAGGGACAGATGTGTTTGCACAGGGACAGATGTGTTAGCACAGGGACAGATGTGTTAGCACAGGGACAGATGTGTTAGCACAGGGAGAGACAGGGACAGATGTGTTAGCACAGGGACAGATGTGTTAGCACAGGGACAGATGTGTTAGCACAGGGACAGATGTGTTAGCACAGGGAGAGACAGGGACAGATGTGTTAGCACAGGGAGAGACAGGGACAGATGTGTTAGCACAGGGACAGATGTGTTAGCACAGGGACAGATGTGTTTGCACAGGGACAGATGTGTTAGCACAGGACAGATGTGTTAGCACAGGGACAGATGTGTTTGCACAGGGACAGATGTGTTAGCACAGGGACAGATGTGTTAGCACAGGGACAGATGTGTTAGCACAGGGACAGATGTGTTAGCACAGGGAGAGACAGGGACAGATGTGTTAGCACAGGGACAGATGTGTTAGCACAGGGACAGATGTGTTAGCACAGGGACAGATGTGTTAGCACAGGGACAGATGTGTTAGCACAGGGACAGATGTGTTAGCACAGGGACAGATGTGTTAGCACAGGGACAGATGTGTTAGCACAGGGACAGATGTGTTAGCACAGGGACAGATGTGTTAGCACAGGGACAGATGTGTTA
Organism: Knipowitschia caucasica; assembly: GCA_964034765.1. Lineage (NCBI taxonomy): Eukaryota > Metazoa > Chordata > Actinopteri > Gobiiformes > Gobiidae > Knipowitschia > Knipowitschia caucasica. The sequence goes on from OZ035831.1 coordinate 42,376,393, forward strand.
GCACAGGGACAGATGTGTTAGCACAGGGACAGATGTGTTTGCACAGGGACAGATGTGTTAGCACAGGGACAGATGTGTTAGCACAGGGACAGATGTGTTAGCACAGGGACAGATGTGTTAGCACAGGGACAGATGTGTTAGCACAGGGACAGATGTGTTAGCACAGGGACAGATGTGTTCGCACAGGGACAGATGTGTTAGCACAGGGACAGATGTGTTAGCACAGGGACAGATGTGTTAGCACAGGGACAGATGTGTTAGCACAGGGACAGATGTGTTAGCACAGGGACAGATGTGTTAGCACAGGGACAGATGTGTTAGCACAGGGACAGATGTGTTAGCACAGGGACAGATGTGTTAGCACAGGGACAGATGTGTTAGCACAGGGACAGATGTGTTAGCACAGGGACAGATGTGTTAGCACAGGGACAGATGTGTTCACACAGGGACAGATGTGTTAGCACAGGGACAGATGTGTTAGCACAGGGACAGATGTGTTAGCACAGGGACAGATGTGTTAGCACAGGGACAGATGTGTTAGCACAGGGAGAGACAGGGACAGATGTGTTAGCACAGGGACAGATGCTGCGACTCTCTCTGGAAACTCACTTTGTTTGTGTAGAAGATGATCCAAAATACAACATGTGCAGTTACAGGAAGGGCTGAAGATATTGTATTAGACACAGCAAGGCTTTATTCAGCGATACAAGAGAGATGCGCTCCTTTTTTGGTTTTAAGAATGAAACTTTTGGAACGCAAACGCAAAAGGCTTGAAACCATTTTACTGTTTCTACTCTGTGGGGGTGGACCCAGAATAAGAATTAGCCAATGCTAACATATAGCATCTTCTTACCTCTTGAAAACGTCTTTACAGCATGGTCCAAAAGTGGTTCTTGGTCCAAAGCTACATTCCAGATGCTGTCTGAGAGGAGTGTATTTTTTTGGACCAGTCTAGTTTAGCTGCTGTGGAATTTCGAATGCACTCATCAAATGAATGGGGCTGGTGCAGCTCTCATTTTCCAGCCCCTCGGCCATTTTGAAACTGCCCGAGACGTCTTTTAATATTTAATCTATGCTCTGGACCCATCACCAGCTTTTTTGTATAAATAATATTATTTATTATAATTATCTTTCTTTTGTTGTATAATTCTCTGTCGTCTGAAAGGCCGCAGACTCGTCTCCAATGGTTTTAATCCCAAATCTCCTGCCACAGCCTCGTACAGAGTCATACACAGCCTGGTGCAGGGGAGGGTTGCAGTGAGCTCCTGTCTCTGCAGTTTTAAATGCAGAGTGCTGTGTGTCCATTTTGCTTGTTCTGCTGATGCTCAGGCACAAATAACAAGGTGACACTGACACACGGAGGACGAGCACAGACAATATTCACCTGGACTGTCGAAGTCTGCAAAGAGCTGACATTCTTCTGTGTTTTACTGTCACAACATGCACACCTGGAATGGTCCTGTTCTGAGCAGGAAGGAAAATACAGAGATTTACAGAGATCACAGTTGGAATCATAAAAATCTATATTTGTGCAAAATCAACATGTGAAACACTACAAAATGTATTGCCGAGGGTAAATTGGAATATTTCTCCTGAGAAGAAATTTTACCCAAACTAAAACATATGACATTGTTACATCATAATCCATCCATCCATTTTCTGGGGGGGGGGGGTTGTGTTGTAATTCGGCTGATAGCCAAATTTAATCTTTTCACTAAAAACTATTGCCATCAGAGAGCATTAGAGAACTAATCCTATTGTTAAAGGTCGTTTAAAGAGAGTCAAATGAACTGATGGAATAACCGAAGAGTGACAGTCAGATCAAATAATAAAGTTAAGTTTGGGTCAAAGCCTCTCTGTCTCATCTTTGTAGAAGAACCATTTTGTGAAAGTAGAATCACTGCAGGAAAATAGGATATATTCTTTAGACTGTTTCCCTTTAAATATCCATCATTTATTACTGTAGAATGTTCTGGAAACAGCAGCGAGTCCTGAGTGTCTCTGAAACAGTTGTTTTGTGTTTTACTATTGTTATTTTTCTTTTTTCTGCCTGAGATGTTGCTGCAGTTCAGTGTTCATGGTTTTACACTGGTCCAGACCAGAGCAGAGAGGATTCATGGTTTTACACTGGTCCAGACCAGAGCAGAGAGGATTCATGGTCCGAACCAAGCGGACCAGGTGAATTTCCACTGGAGGAATGCTAACTTTTTGAAAAATGCAAATGAAGCATTCAGCCTTTTACTTTGGACCAGAGCAGAGAAAATGGTCTGAACCAAGCGGCTCCTCCTCCTCTGCTGCTGTGACCTGAACGACTGTTGCATTTTAATATTATTGTTTTAGCTACTTTTATAATAATCTATTTACTTGTTTGTTTGGATGGTGTTTTGTAGTGGAAATGTAAATACTTCAATGAATGGATCTGAGAGAAAACAAGTTGTCTTTGTGCAATTTATTGAAAAGGTGAGAACAAACAATACAATAACACTGTGCAGAGTCAGACAGGAGCGAACGAGAAGCCTGCGTCCTTTCTCTCTGCTCACATTTGATAATATAGTCCTGTAAGAAAGATCAAAGGACAAGGCATCTCGAGGGGGGTAAAGTGGTTATTTGATTTACGCAGGAAGAGGAGCTAGTAGAAGGGAGGGGAGAAAGATTAATTGTACACCTGTCATAACATTTAACATTTTAATGAGCAAAGGGAGTGTTTTGGGCAGTACCAGTCCCGGCTAAGGTCATGTGAAAGTGACCCAAGCACAGGAGGCTTTTGTTCTAATCGTATCATTGAATTTGGTACAATATGTTCAAATGTGAATTTTGCCATAACAGTTTCTCTTACAGGGATCAACAAAGTATCTGTCTATCTAAGTTTTTGTCTGTACATGTCACACCTGCACTGACACCTCCAGAACACTTGAACACATCTGAATCCAGAACAGAACATTTTACTTCATGTGACGACTCCTATTATTAGCTCTACCTCTGATTACTCTCATTACTCTCATGACACTGTTAAACTAAAATATCCTCCTAATTAAATATGCATCCTTACATTTGTCACTTTTGTCCGTCCGCAGACCTGCATCTGGCCGCGGAGTTGGGGAAGACGCTGCTGGAGAGAAACAAGGAGCTGGAGGACTCTCTGCAGCAGATGTACATCACCAGCGAGGAGCAGGTGCAGGAGATCGAGGTACAGCTGCGCCTACGTCTGCACCCACATCTGCACCCACAGCTGCACCCACAGCTGCACCCACATCTGCACCCACAGCTGCACCCACATCTGCACCCACATCTGCACCCACATCTGCACCCACAGCTGCACCCACATCTGCACCCACATCTGCACCCACAGCTGCACCCACATCTGCACCCACATCTGCACCCACAGCTGCACCCACATATATTATTAAAGTCTGTCTTATCTTATTAGAGAGATTGGATTTTCTAAGATTTCTGAGAAGCTCTAATAACTGCAGCACAGATTCTCACCTTTTCAGCTCTTTGTCTGTGGTTTTCTGTTTTTAGAAATGCTAATATTTTAGCTTTTTATAGCACTGTATAACCATTATAGCCCAAATATATGTTTTTATGTTTTGTTTAATTTTAGTTTCGTTTTTATTATAGTTTTAATAAAACACTGGACAACGCAAACCCCCGAGCTCATTGACTCTGATCAGGGCTGTACTAATTCTTGGGTTTCATTAAACTGTCCAGTAGGGGGCGCATGAGCAGAGGTGGGACAACTCAGTTTTGCTTCCATTGAAAACCATGTAAAGTCTGTTTTGGAGTCAAAGGCTCTCCTCCTGTGCTGTGTACGGTTGTTGGAACAGTCTTAATTCTCAAGAGTTTTGATTTCGGGCATTTTTGGAAAAAAAAAACAGAAGAAATAGCTGTGTTTCATTGGGGTGGCCTGCAGGGGGCGCTTATCTGGGAAAGCCTTGATCCACCTCGCCCGCCTCATTCCAGTGATTTTTCCAAAGTGTCCTCCTTTATATGAGACCACAGTTGGAACATGAACAAACTCTTGTCTTTCTCTCTATTTGTGCGGTTGCTACAAGCGTACACCGCACAAAAAGATAGTGTTTTGACAGCGCTTCTTCTTCTACTGTATCTCCGTGTATAAACCCGTCAGACTGCACCTCCAGGATACGTCACGTCCTGTCCCACGTTTGTTATTCGCACCACTGCCCTGACGTCAGATGAAACCCAAGAATACGTCCTAAAATAACAGTTTGTTTTTTTCCCTGTGCCGCCCCTGTCCCGCCCCACTCCTGCCCCTGCCCAGTACCTGTCCAAGCAGCTGGAGGTTCTGAGGGAGATGAACGAACAACACGCCAAAGTGTACGAGCAGCTGGACGGGACGGCCCGAGAGCTGGAGCGCACCAACCACGCCCTGGTCCAGGACAGCAGGAGCTCCCAGAGCAAGATCCAGAGGTGAGTCCACGTCTGAGAGAGAGACCCCGGAGAGAGAGAGAGACCCCAGGAGAGAAAGAGAGACCCCCAGGAGCCGATCAGACACAGAGAGAAACCAAACATTACTATCTGTAGAAGAGAAAAGACAATGTTGTTCATGAAGCACATTTTGTATTAAAGGTGTGTGTGTGTCTCTGTGTGTGTCTCTGTGTCTCTCTCTGTGTGTGTATGTGTGTGTCTCTGTGTGTGTGTGTCTCTGTGTGTTGTGTGTCAGTCTGACTGGGTCCATGGAGGTGCTGCAGAACCAGGTGGAGGTTCTGACGCAGCAGCTGGAGTCGCTGAGGTCCATGGAACAGCTGCGAGTGCGGAGGGAGAGGAGGGAGAGGAGGAAGACCATCCACTCCTTCCCCTGCCTGAGGGAGCTCTGCACTGCACCCAAGTACGGCCCACTGTCTCAGCCCACTGTCTCACCCCACTGTCTCACTCTCACTGTCTCACTCTCACTGTCTCACTCTCACTGTCTCACCCCACTGTCTCACCCCCACTGTCTCACTCTCACTGTCTCACTCCCACTGTCTCACTCTCACTGTCTCACTCTCACTGTCTCACTCTCACTGTCTCACCCCACTGTCTCACCCCCACTGTCTCACTCTCACTGTCTCATTCCCACCGTCTCACTCTCACTGTCTCACTCCCACTGTCTCACTCTCACTGTCTCACTCCCACTGTCTCACTCTCACTGTCTCACTCTCACTGTCTCACTCTCACTGTCTCACTCTCACTGTCTCAGCCCACTGTCTCACCCCCACTGTCTCACTCTCACTGTCTCACCCTCACTGTCTCACTCCCACTGTCTCACCCCCACTGTCTCACCCCCACTGTCTCACTCTCACTGTCTCACTCCCACCGTCTCACTCTCACTGTCTCACTCCCACTGTCTCACTCCCACTGACTAACCCCCGCTGTCTCACTCTCACTGTCTCACTCCCACTGTCTCACCCCTGCTGTCTCACTCTCACAGCCTCACTCTTACTGTCTCACTCCCACTGTCTCACCCACACTGTCTCACTCCCACTGTCTCACTCCCACTGTCTCACTCTCACTGTCTCACTCCCACTGTCTCACTCCCACTGTCTCACCCCCGCTGTCTCACTCTCACTGTCTCACTCCCACTGTCTCACTCTCACTGTCTCACCCCCACTGTCTCACTCCCACTGTCTCACCCCCGCTGTCTCAATCTAGCTGTCTCACTCTCGCTGTCTCACTCCCACTGTCTCCTGTCTCACCCCCACAGCCTCACCCCACTGTCTCACTCCCACTGTCTCAACACACTGTCACCCCCACAGTCTCACCCACAGTCTCACCATCCACTGTCTCACCCACTGTCTCACCCCCACAGTCTCACCCACACAGTCTCACCATCCACTGTCTCACCCACAGTCTCACCCATACAGTCTCACCCACACAGTCTCACCACCCACTGTCTCACCCACAGTCTCACCCACTGTCTCACCACCACAACCTCACCCCACTGTCTCCCCCCACTGTCTCACTCTCATTGTCTCACCCCCACAGTCTCACCCCCAGAGTCTCACCCACACAGTCTCACCCCCAGAGTCTCACCCACACAGTCTCACCATCCACTGTCTCACCCACTGTCTCACCCCCAGAGTCTCACCAAAGTCTAAAACCAGATGCCTAAGAAAGTCGTTTTGAAGGCTCTCACTGAGCTGGATGTGGAGATTAAACAAAAAAGGTCCCAAGACTGACCCTTGTGGCACTCTGCAAGGCCAAATGATCTGAAACTGTTTTTTTGTTACTAGTTAAAAGTGTAGTCTCTCTACAGAATACAATACCGTTCATGGTCAGTCAAATTTGATGATTTTCTGCTTTCTCATTTGGCTCACCATTTTTTATTGAAATACCTTTTGCGGTGTGCGTTGCAGGTACGAGGATGAGTTTGTGGTGGGCCGCGCAGAGAGCTTCACGGTGGAGGTGAAGCAGCAGCCGTACGAGGAGGAGGAGAACCAGCAGCTCCGCGAGGCTGTGTCCTCCCTGCGAGCCGCCATCAGGAGCGAGAGAGGCCGCAGGGACACGGTGGAGCGCGAGAGCCACCTCCTGCTCGCCGAGTTCTCCCGCCTCCAAACACGAGTCCAGGTGAGTCCTCCCCCTCCAGACCCGAGTCCAGGTGAGTCCTCCCCCTCCAGACCCGAGTCCAGGTGAGTCCTCGCTCCTGCAGACATGGGTCCAGGTGAGTCCAGGTCTGGGGCTCGGGTCATGCTTGAGTCCTGATAGATCATACACAAGACATGGTCTAAGGCAGAGCTGTCAAAGTCATTATTGTCAGGGGCCGAATAAAAGAAATAGGACTCATAGATTGTCTAGGAACTTTTTTTCTTATATTTGTTTTTTATCTTATGAAAGTATTTTCACATGACTTTTATGTGACATTAGTTTCAATATTATTCTATTAAATGGTCATTTGCACACCTTGAATTATGAAGGTTTTTTTGGTTCTTTTATTTCAGACAAGATAGAGATTTTATGACCTTAACATGTTTTGGCTGTGACATGTTTCAAAAGTATACTGTCAAAACATGTCAAGGTTATAGCATCTCAATTGTCTGCCTTGAACAGGACAACCCTTAAACAGATCAGTTCAACACAAGAAATGCAACAATAAAAACACATGGAGCCATTGGTCCATAAGGAGCAGAGACCAATGCAAACCGTGACTGACCGATGTCTGCTGTGTTCCAGGACGCAGAGAGCTGCCAGGCGCGAGTGCGGGAGCTGGAGGTGGAACTGCTGGAGCTGCAGCAGCTGCGCCGCGCTCGCACTTACTTCCTGAGCTCCGACGAGGACGGCCTGACGCTGACCCAGACCGTCCTGCAGAGCACCCCTGAGACCGACACCTTTATGGAGGAGGATGCGGTGGAGTCTGGGGGCGGCGTGCGAGAGGCCCCCCAGGGCTCCGGGGGCCAGTCCTTACCTGACTCCGCCCCCGTGAGGAAGAGCTGCAGCGATACGGCCCTGAACGCCATTGTGGCCCGAGACCCATCCGGCCGCCGGCGAGGCAGCTACGCGATCCATGCTAACAGCGTGCGCAAACGCGGCATGTCCATCCTGCGCGAGGTGGACGAGCAGTACCACGTCCTGCTGGAGAAGTACGAGGAGCTGCTCGGGAAATGCAGACGCAACGAGGAGAGCATGTGCAACGCCGAGGTGCAGACGTCGCGCCCCGTGTCTCGTGACCTGTCTGTGAAAGACTACGGCGCCGCCATCCCAGCCCCGCCCCCAACCACGCCCACACAGGAGCCCCCGACCACGCCCACACAGGAGCCCCCGACCACGCCCACACTGGAGTCGCCGTCCACGCCTGAGGCCATGGAGAGCATTGGTCGCCAAGCGGAGGCCGTGGACAAGCGGCTGGGGCAGAGCGCACCCGAGTACAAGACGCTTTTCAAGGAGATATTCTCTCGTATCCAGAAGACAAAGTTGGATATCAAAGCCACCAAAGCGGCCAAGGCTAAAGGGAAATCAGGCAAAGATAGCAAGCACTAGCATAAAAATTAAAAGATATACACCATTATCTGGGTTGATGATTTAATTATTGCAACCAGTGATGAAAAAGTCCCAAAATGTGTGAAAGAAATTAACACATTTCTTAGGAATTGACCTTAGACTGTACGAAGATTCTACTTTTCAGTCTAAAAATCTGAATTCAAGCAATCAATTTGTCCAAGTTTATTCCTAACTTATTTCTCACATTCAGACCAGGGTTTGTTTCCACGATAAGATCACAAGAAAATCTACAAAGGAGAGTTCAGTGTTCTCTGCGAGCTTTGATCTTTGATGTTCATGATTGTGTAATAATTTCTGCCGAAGAAGAGAGATTCGACAAATTGTATACAGAAAGTCCATATTTGGGATAAGTTCAAATGTATTATCAGGAAAGTTACTTCATTGATAAGTTCATTTTTCCCATGTTAAGTGGTGGATTTCATTGGGAGCACAGAACATCAGTTCATGTAAAACAATATCATACATTTAACCGTTCTTTATCATAGAATCATCAACTTGCTTTTGTCTCTTGTGTTTTAAATAATGGTTCAATTACTTTTCCAACCATTTATAAGGCATTCTACTATTAGTACGATTAGACAAAGTTTATTAACGTCTCAAATGTTTAGCAAGCCCTTCGACAATTAGCACCTCAACATTAGCCATAGCTTTTTCCCAAATTTCTATATATTTAGTTAGATCATGTTTTTAACGATGCCTTACTATCGGAATAGATATAACACTTATTCTCTGTTTATTAGTATACCACCATTATTATAATCATTATAGGAGAGAAACCTATCCATGTGACGCTGTATTTTCTTTTATTCATGCATTGTCACTGTGTTGTGTGGATATGGGACAGACACAAGATTGATATTGATGATGGTAATATGGTTTGTGGTAGGTCAGGGAATCGAAAGTGTGGAAACCTCTGTGTTGATAGAAAGTTGACAATGTTGGAAAATGAAACTGAATCAGAAAATGTTTGTAGAATGTGCCTCACTTACGTATCTAGCGTTTGTACCGTTGGTAATGGGAACAGTGTATTTATTTGTGTGTGTGTGCGCGCGTGTCTAAAATTGCCTTGGTATTTTTGCAACTTACTTTGGTGCCTACATGTAAAAGCCACTAAAACTGTATGTATGTATAATTTGCAACTTTTATTAAATATTTTATTGTAAAAGTCAACTCGGGTATGGATAATTATTCATAATGTATGATAAAACTAATAAAATAGGTACGAACATAAGGGAAAGTATTAATTGTGAGCAAAATAACGAATCTAAAAGGATTCTGATTCGGAAACGGAATCGTTTCCAAATCAGAAACTGGACTAGACCTTTATGTAGCGTACGTGTCTCCGTTCAAATGGATCCGACCGCGTGGCCTAATGGATAAGGCGTCTGACTTCGGATCAGAAGATTGAGGGTTCGAGTCCCTTCGTGGTCGCTTTTTTGTCTTTTTTTTTTTTTCCTTCTGAAACATTTACACAGTAATTACTACTCGTGTAATGCAGCCGGACAATTTTGTAAGTTTGAATCGCTAGAGATAGTTCGTATGTAACACTTACGTTACGTGCTCTTACTTGAGATTGTGACGTCACACATTATCAATGCTTTATACAACGGCAAAACACAGGTCTTCTCCCATTCTTTATGTACACATAAAGCTAACTCACTTTGCACCTGTGGATACTGAAACTGTCAAAAAGATAATCATGAGTCTGAGCTCCTCCACATGTAGCCTGGATATATTGCCCTCTAAATTTCTGAAGTCCGTCCTGAGCAGTTTGTTACCTTCACTGACACAAATAGTAAACATGTCTCTGTCGTCAGGAACATTTCCTATGGCCCTAAAAACAGCAGTCATAAGACCTCTCCTAAAAAAGAGCAGTCTGGATCCTGCGGGACTTCAAAATTATCGCCCCATATCGAATCTGCCATTTATTGGAAAAATTCTTGAAAAAGTGGCCTCCCAACAACTTACTGAATTTTTAACAATGAATAATTCTTTTGATATGTTCCAGTCTGGGTTTAGACCCCACCACAGCACTGAGACCGCTCTAGTGAAGGTAACAAACGACATTCGACTTCACACTGATGCAGGTAAAGTCACAGTTTTGGTCATGTTAGATCTTAGTGCCGCGTTCGACACTGTCGACCATGAGATCCTCATGCAGAGACTGGAGGACTGGGCTGGTGTCACTGGCACAGCCCTAGACTGGTTTAGGTCTTACCTGGAGGATAGGAAGTACTCTGTGGAGATTGGAGACTGCGTCTCAGATGATGTGGCCCTGACCTGTGGTGTACCACAGGGGTCGATCCTGGGACCTCTCCTATTTAATCTCTACATGCTGCCGTTAGGTCAGTTAATACAAAGAAACAAAGTGTCCTACCACAATTACGCTGACGACACTCAGATCTATGTCTCACTGACTGCAGGAGAACATGGACCACTGGATTTGCTCCTTCACTGTATCCAACAGATCAGTGACTGGATGCAAAATAATTTCCTCCAGCTAAATACAGACAAAACCGAAATCATTGTCTTTGGTCCCCAGAAACAAAGAGAGGGCGTCATTTGTCAACTTCAGTCTCTCTCCCTACTTCCTTCAGACAAGGTCAGAAATTTGGGGGTAATACTGGACTCAGACCTAAATTTCAATAGCCACATAAAATCAATAACATCAACAGCTTTTTACCATCTGAAGAACATTGCCAAAGTTAGAAATATAGTGTCCAGGGCAGACTTGGAGATTCTTGTCCATGCATTTGTCTCCAGCAGGCTAGACTACTGCAATGGCCTGCTTACAGGTCTGTCCAAACAGACCTGTAAGCAGCTGCAGTACATCCAAAATGCAGCAGCTAGAGTCCTGACAGGAACCAGGAAGTATGACCATATTAGTCCGGTCCTCAGGTCTCTGCACTGGCTTCCTGTGGCTCAAAGAATAGATTTTAAAACGGCTCTGCTTGTGTACAAGTCTCTCCATGGCCTTGCACCAGAATACATTAGTGACATGTTGGTGTCATATGAACCGGCCCGGACTCTGAGGAGCACAGGGACTGGCCTCCTGCTGGTGCCCAGAGTGAGAACCAAACATGGGGAGGCTGCGTTTCAGATCCATGCAGCTAAGATCTGGAACAATCTCCCTGAAAATGTGAGGGAGGCGTCTACTCTGTCAATGTTCAAATCCAGGTTAAAGACTGTTCTGTTTGCCTGTGCATACAACTGAAGGATTTTATCTCCATTTTTAATGCACTGCTGTCATTTATTTATTTATTTAAATTTCTTGTGTAATTTTGAAAGTTTTAATGGTTTTATTCTTTTGTGTGATTTTAATGTTTTAATTGTGTTTTAATCTTTTGTGTGATTTTAATGTTTTAATTGTGATTCTGGTGTTTGTTTTATGTGATGATTTGTGATGTGGACTGTGAAGCGCTTTGTGTTGCCATGTGTATGAAAGGCGCTCTACAAATAAACTTTGATTGATTGATTGATTGAACAGTGCTTTTTTATGGCAACGATAAAGAATTATTAAGATACAAAAACACACCACACAAAAAGCAGGTCAGTTTTAGTATAAATACATTTTCTTTCGACACGGCAGAACAAGCAGAGTGGCGCAGCGGAAGCGTGCTGGGCCCATAACCCAGAGGTCGATGGATCGAAACCATCCTCTGCTAATAATTTTCTGGCGTTCGTAGTGCCATTTTTTTTTTACACCATATGCAGGCTCCTGACTTTCCAACAGACTGTGCCGTTACTTAATTAGTATGAAAATAAACTCGAACAAATATTGGGAAAACTTCCCATATGTAAGATAAAGATAAAATTATAAGCGTTATATTTCATAAGTGCGCTTTCTTGAAAGCTGTACAACAATCACTGATGAAATGGCACTAAAGCAACGCACTGCTAACAAAATATATAACTGAAAGATTACCGCTAGTTTCGTACGGAAGCTTGTTAGGTTCACTTGTGAGTGGTTTTTTTTTCCCCGCTGGTATCATGTTATTTCATGATACACAACTATCATGTTATTTACACAACTATCATGTTATTTCATATTTCAGCCACCGCAGAGTGGCTGGTCGCTCCCTTAGAGATAGGGTGAGGAGCTCAGTCACACGGGAGGAGCTCGGAGTAGAGCCGCTGCTTCTCCACGTCGAGAGGAACCAGTTGAGGTGGCTCGGGCATCTGTTCCGGATGCCTCCTGGACGCCTCCCTGAGGAGGTGTTCCGGGCACGTCCCACCGGGAGGAGTCCCCGGGGAAGACCTAGGACACGCTGGAGGGACTATGTCTCTCAGCTGGCCTGGGAACGCCTTGGGGTCCCCCCGGACGAGCTGGAGGAAGTGTGTGTGGAGAGGGAAGTCTGGGCGTCTCTGCTTAGACTGCTGCCCCCGCGACCCGGCAACGGATGAAGCGGAAGAAAATGGATGGATGGATGGATGGAATTTATCATGTTATTTCATGATACACAACTATCGTGTTATTTCATGATACACAACTATCGTGTTATTTCATGATACACAACTATCAATTTATCATGAAATTTCATGATACCAATTTATCAGAAGCTGACAGCTTCTTCTTCTTCTGTATCTACAGTATCATGAAATTTCATGATAAATTGGTATCATGAAATAACATGATAGTTGTGTATCATGAAATAACATATTTATCATGTTATTTCATGAAAGTATCATGAAATAACATGATACCAGCAGAAAAAAAACACACTCACAAGTGAACCTAACAAGCTTCCGTAGTTTCGTGTCCAAATGTGGTCCGAGCGTAGATAGTCCGAGCGCAGATAGTCCGAGCGCAGATAGTCCGAGCGCAGATAGTCCGAGCGCAGATAGTCCGAGGCGGTCCCGCAGGTCTCTCTCATAGACCAGTCTCTCCAGAGGATACGATGTAAGCTAGCTCTGTTCAGGGCTTGGTTTCTTCTTTGATCATGTTTTGGCTTTAGTTCCTCTTCTTTTCCTCACTGTTGTGTGGTTTGGGCTGTTTTGCTGTGTCTGCAGTTACAGCCAGAGGCAGTTCTGTGATTGGAGGAGAGCGAGCGTCACACTAAGTTTCTACTCAGCACTTTTATACGGCCTGAATTCATACAAAAGCTGAATCAATGAGCTCAAGTTTTTAATAAAATTACGGATTTTAACACAACTTGTATGTAGTAATAAGCATTCTTATGAACTCATTAGAAAACACAGCTTATTTAATTCACACAAATACTAAACTACATGTATAAGTAACACGCAGACTGCAGAGGTAAAATATCTGGAAAAGCGCGGGTATATAAAATATTACTTTATTTGAATTAAAAAGGAAACATACACAGAGAAATGTACAAGTCAGTCAAAACCCACTCGTCTGTTCTGTTTTATGTTTGATGCTATTTTCTTTTGCCGCAGCCGTTCTTTATCCCTCTTCTCCAACCTGTGCAGAATAAAACGTCTTTGATCATAGGACAAAAAACCCTTATCAACATAAAAATATGATAAATAAAAGCACAGTACCTTGCCGCTCTGAGTGCGACGTCTTCGGGGTCTGGATGATACGGTTTCTCTGTGGCGTCAGCGATGATGTCAGAGATCTTCTGAACGCACTCTCCCAGGTTCCGGTGCTGGCTCCTGCTCACCTCTGACGTCACCAGGAGCTCACCGGATTTGTTGATTCGGTTTTTGTTCTTTATGAGATAATATTTGCAAATACTTGAATGAATGTTTCAGAAATAAAACAATTTTCAGGAAAAAAAACTCACTACTCACAAGTCTTATGGATAGTATGTTAGTATTAGATAGTAATATGGCCTACGTGCAGGACTGTACAAGGACTCCATGTTATGACTATGATGTGACTGTCTCTGTGTGACACGTATGTCTTTCCATGTGTGACGTGACAATGACTATATAAACTGTGTACTGCCTTTATTCTGTCTGAGAGAAAGAAACAATTGAAACAACTGGAACTTGAGAGAAAACATATGTACATATGTACATGTACATATGTGTCAACATGTACACATCATAATTGAGCTTTTTGGTTTAATTTGGAGTGTTTTCACTGTTATTTTTATTGACTTTATTAAACCACTAAAAGAGCTCATTACATTTGGAGTCATTAAGTCACCTTTTCCAGGATTTTCTGTCTGACATCTTCTGGGATCCAGTCTGCTGTTCGTACATGGAATCGGACTTCAGCTTTTGTGTTTACTGAAATATAGAACAAAGTGTAAATAAGTATTTATATCTCATTAAATGTATGTCATAAACAAACCTTTATTGACATGTTGACCACCAGCTCCACTACTTCTACTGTAGGACACTGTTAGTCGCTCTAAAATCAGACAATAACATCATTTAGTTTTAAATCCACACTTTTTGATTTCATTTTAATGCATGAAGTCTGTGGATACTGACCGACTGGGACGTGCACTGGGTTCTCCTAAAAAGAGATAATATCATCATTTATGTTCCTGCTACATCATTCTCAGCTTTGTAATCCTCTCACCTGAGATGGATCCGACCCTTTGGCTCCATAAACCGCGCATATCTTAAAACTACTGGTTAAGTGTTTAACTATTTGATTGGAAAAGCCATGTTCTGTTGGTCTGAAACAAAACAATGCAGACTGTCGGACTACGTGCGCCGCCATGTTCCAATGACGTCATTACGTCTGACCTCAAAGCAACTGACGTGCATAAATGTGCGCAAAAAACATAAGAAAAACGTGCGCCTTGGTAGTAGTCACGCCGATTATGCTACTGAAGAAAATCAGAAGCAAAGGAAACTAAACAGAGACAAAAGACAGGTTCTACCGAGATTTGAACTCGGATCGCTGGATTCAGAGTCCAGAGTGCTAACCATTACACCATAGAACCACGTGTTACAGAGGCTCACATCTAATTATATAAACTAACACTATGTGCCAGGATCCATGTCTGCCACTTAAAAGTTTGACTACAATCAATCATACAAAAGATGTTCAAACAATGATGTACAGAAGCAGTTATTAGTGTAATAAAAGTAGGAATGACCAAATGATTATCATTATGAAAAACAAATCGATAAACAACGAGCTGAGAACTATTATTTGTTATAATTACAAATAAACACACATTCTGTTAAGAATCTCATCCCTTTTCCTTTCTTCTAATGATATTTGTCCATCCTCAACACTTATCAGCTTTCTGTCTCATGATTTTACAGAACAAGGAACGAATGAAGGAAGTATTTGTTTGTCTATTCCAGTGTCTCCCAAAGTGGGGTGCAGGGTACTGCAGGGGGGCCGCGGGAGGTCATAAAAAAAATAAAAAAATAATATGATTATTTAATGTTAAATTTATAATGTTTTGTTTGTAATATTAAAATATTTGTGTTCATTATTTGACTTGAATAATCCACTGTAATCATTTTTGTATTACAATGTTTGTAGCAGAGGCTATTTCCCCAAAATAAAATAACCAGAAGAGCCTATTCTTAATGTTGTCTTCTTGGTTATTATTTTGGGGGGCCACGCAGACCCGTCAGATTTTTAAGGGGGCCTCGGTGTTTCTGAGTTTGGGAACGGCTGGTCTATTCCATCGATGTAATATGTTATGTAATATCAATTCGGATTATGAGGATGTGTTTTGAGTAAAGTGTCAATTATAGAATATGGACTTTAAAAGGTAATAACTCAATAACTAAAATTACTATCATAGAGTAGAAAAAATTATAATATAATAATCATACTACCACTGTGTACATGTTGTTCCGTGAGTGTCCGTTAGAGGGCGCCCTGCCTTTTACCAGAGACAGACAGTGACGAGAGGGAAAACACCCTTTTCTTGCTACTAATCTGTGGTCCAAAGTGTGCGTTCATGACACAAGTTCCTAAGAACTCCTTAATATTGTAAACCTAAAGTGTTTGAGTTAATTCAAGAGCCTTTATAACGTCTTGGGTCGAGTTAATGAATAAGACAGTGTTCTACTTGTTGCTTTATTACAAGATGGTTACTGTACAGCTCCACCGTTAGTACCTGGTTAGTACTCCCGAGCAAGAGAGCGTTGTATCAAAACAATCTTCCCTATCCCCCCCTGGTAGGCCCGCCCCCCATACTCAGAACCAAACTAGCACCCTGCACCCCCACCCTACAACCACATCAACCTCTGACTGGAGGCGACTGTGACTCCAGTGATAGAAAATAAAAGGACAGTGACAAAACGACAGATGAAGACCCACAGATTAATATAAACACAAAATCAGGAAATATTTTTTTGAAAAGAATCAATACAAATCGTAACGTGATGATATTTTTCTAAAAATTAAACTTGAGGAAAGAAAATGATGGTCTGGGATCACATTAATTTGGTTTACTAAATGAAATAAATCAGTTTTTTTCTACTCTGTGCAGAAAAAAACGTAACTGATGTCTAAAACAGTTCTCTTTTCTAATACTAATGGACAGAAGAGGTATTTGAATAAATGAAAATCATCATACATCTTCTGATTATTAAAATCTATTTTTTGACCACCTGTCACACTTTTGCACCCTTTAGTGTGAAAAAGCCCATGAAGCCACACACTCTGAAAAACATACGAAAACATGACGCCAGCAGAGAGCGCAGCGGAACCTTCGTTTGACAGCTTTTGTATCTGGGGGGGCATAATCCCAATGGTCACACAGCTGGTAAGCAAAACAAAACAGCCCCGTTATTTTAAATGTCCGGTATATGGCTGTTTTACGCAATAACAACAACAACAACAACAAATAAGCAACATGTAATATTAAACCACACTATTTAAATACAGCTGCAGTCACGGCGCATGCGCACGGTTAGCTTAGTTATCAGAACAACACCAGAATGACAAACATTGAGGGCTAATGCTACAAGCTAAAGACTGTCACGGGAAAGTGAATCACCTAATCTCATTTATTTGTTACGTTTAGCATCGCGAATGTGGCAGGACCCGGGTTCTCTGTCATTTTTATCTATAATTCTGTAGATAGATTACAGATATATTACCGCAGACCGTGGATCATGCCCACCTTCATATAGATTATTATTATTATTATTATTATTATTATAGTCGTCAGTGAACATGGGGACAGCGTTTGCACGACCGGGTGTGACCTCGCAGATGTGAAATCATGTCGCAGAGTCACATTTCAAGCCGATAAAGAGAGGCTTTGGAGGCTTTGGAAGCGGACAGTCGCGGACCCGCCTGTGCCTTCACCATGCCCGGGATGGTGGCTTTCGGTCGGCGTTGGGGAATCGCCAGTGACGACCTGGTTTTCCCCGGAGCTTTCGAAATGACGACCCGAGTGCTGTGGTAAGTAAAGGCTCTATGTTTTTTTGTTTTAAATGAGTTTTAATTGGTGTTTTCTGCTGTACAGGTGGATTGGCACGCTGATCCTGTACATTTACCACAAAGGGCATTTCGACTGCAGCGGAGGTGGAGTGCTTCACAGTTACCTGGTTGGATTGCTGATCATTCTGGGATTCATCATTTCCTCATTGGGAGCTATTGTTTACATCAGTGCGCAAGGTAATGGCATACAATTCAATGTATCTGTGTACAGACCATAGACTGTATATATTATATATATATATATACAGACGTAAATCACAACAGTAGTTATCTCGGGGGACTTTACACAGCTGTAGATATTCACCAACACAGATCAGTACAAACACTGGAAGTATAATGATAAAAAGCAGGAGCAGAGACCATTGAATTGTTGAATGCCGGTTGTCCTGGATCATCACCACAGTCCTAACACCCTCCTGCTGTTACCATGGAGAATATTCACCCTATAGTTTAATGGATAGATCTTTTATTTTCTAACTATAGAATATTGCATCAGACATATTCAACTAAAGGATGTTGCCTCAAATTTCAGAATGTCCACCGAGCTACACTTTAGTTTACACTGTATAATACAAGCAGCATTTACAGCTAGCTACGAAACATAGCAGCTATTTATTATGTTGTGTGCTCCCTGTGTGGTCTTACTACTGCCCTGTATGTACGCTACAACCTTTCCTCTCTGTGGGATGAATAAATTATATCTTATCTAAAATAATGGAAAGAACATGGCAAGAATAAAAATAATATTGCGCTCAAAGCTGTGGTACTTTACGTTTAGTTTCATAAATTATACATGTTCTAATGAAGAGTCTTATAAAAGTAAAATGTTATTGTTATTAGAACACGTGTTATCTTTTGCTGTAAAAAACTGCCTTGTGAGTCACTATTTGACTCTGAGAGCTGATAGAACCAAACTGTTTTGAGACTGAGGGGAACTAAGTACGTTAGTAAGTATGTAAGTAATATCTATAGAGTGCCTTTCTCAGACCAGAGTCAAAGCGGTTTACACTTGTGGGCATTTGTCTCTCTCTCCACACAGAGATGGGGGCGGGGCCAGGACAGGAGGCACAGACCTATTGTACATGTTTTTAACGAGTTACTGTACATAGATATTTTTACATGTGTACAATGAGAGAGTAGAGTAACTTGCTTCCCCTTCAAAAGCCCATAAAATAATATTGTATATAAAAATAATGTATTTTCAATTGTTCTTGATGTAATACTGAATAACACATGATCATTAGGTCTCATTTTTCCTTGTCTTCTGATAAATCTTCTGATATCGTGGCGGTCTACGACATGTGAAGTCTTTGGTGTTGTGTTCCAGGGACCATCACAAACCCCGGTCCTCGCCGCTCGCTCACTGGCCTGGTCTACCTGCGGGCCCTGCTGTACCTGCCCGAGCTGGCCTGGGCCTGTCTGGGGGCCACGTGGGTCTCTGACGACAGCAAAGGGTGCGACCCTGCCACCGTGGGCGCCGTCATCGCCGCTGTGGTTGCCAGGTAAGTGTCTTGAGTTACACTGCGGGACCGTTTCTGTAAAAGGCTTCTGTAACTAGATTAGATAAAAAAACTGTATTTTTCAGGTCGGTCAGATATGAGAGAGACTTTAATATATTCTAACTTCAAGGTTTTAATTCAACATTGTTCCTTCCAAAAAACTCAAAACTCTAGATAGATAGATACTTTATTGTTCCCCGCTGGAGAAATGCAGGTGTCCAGCAGCAGGAGACTCATCCTCTCACTCTCTCACTATCTCACTCTCTCACCCTCTCACTCTCTCACCCCCTCACCCTCTCACTATCTCACTCTCTCACTCTCTCACTCTCTCACTCTCTCACCCCCTCACCCTCTCACTATCTCACTCTCTCACTCTCTCACTCTCTCACTATCTCACCCTCTCACTCTCTCACTCGCTCACCCTCTCACTCTCTCACCTCTCACTCGCTCACCCTCTCACTCTCTCTCTCTCACCCCCTCACCCTCTCACCCTCTCACTCTCTCACCCTCTCACTCTCTCACCCTCTCACTCTCTCACCCCCTCACCCTCTCACTCGCTCACCCTCTCACTCTCTCACTCTCTCACACCCTCACCCTCTCACTCTCTCACTCTCTCACCCTCTCACCCTCTCACTCTCTCACCCTCTCACTCTCTCACCCTCTCACTCTCTCACTATCTCACCCCCTCACTCTCTCACCCTCTCACTCTCTCACTAACTCACTCTCTCACCCTCTCTCTCTCTTACCCTCTCACCCTCTCACTCTCTCACCCCCTCACTCTCTCACCCTCTCACTCTCTCACCATCTCACTCTCTCACTCTCTCACTCTCTCACTCTCTCACTCTCTCACTCTCTCTCTCTCTCACTCTCTCACCCTCTCTCACTCTCTCACTATCTCACTATCTCACCCTCTCACTCTCTCATCCTCTCACTATCTCACCCTCTCACTCTCTCACCCTCTCACTCTCGCACCCTCTCACTCTCTCACCCTCTCATCCTCTCACCCTCTCACTCTCTCATCCTCTCACCCTCTCATCCTCTCATCCTCTCACCCTCTCGTCCTCTCACTCTCTCACCCTCTCACCATCTCACCCTCTCACCCTCTCACTCTCTCACCATCTCACCCTCTCACTCTCACCCTCTAACCCTCTCACTCTCTCACTCTCTCACCCTCTCACTCTCTCACTCTCTCACTAACATACCTCAAAACTCTAGATAGATAGATACTTTATTGATCCCCGCTGGAGAAATGCAGGTGTCCAGCAGCAGGAGACTCATCCAGGTTTGTTGTACAGTCTGACAGCCGGAAGAACAAAGAAACTCTTGAAACGTTCCATCTATGTTTTTACGTGGAACTTCTGGCACAAATTGGGAAGGACATATTCCTACCAGATGTGTATATAATAGTCTGTCATCCGTCCTTCTCCTGCTCTTATGAAGCATTCACAGCTACTATATTGTATATTTTGTGTGCTCTTACTACTGTCCTCTCTTATCTTTGTCTTTGTTAGGCTTTGACTCTCAGACCATGACGTCACAAATTGAGATGTTTTCTGCCTTTTTTAAAAACGATTCTGGATAATGTTTCATACCATGTGCAGGGAATATCACACAGACACAGTTTAGTTTGGTTTTGGTCTGGTTTAGTGGTTTCTCAGACTTCCCTCTGCCCTCAGCTGGATCATCCTGCTCTTCACCGCTGTGGGCGTGGTCTTTGTGTTCGACCCCCTGGGCAGCACCAGCCGCTCCGCCCCTCCCCCCTCCGCAGAGCTGCTGGGCGTGCGGGACCTGGAGAGCAGCGAGGGCAGCCAGTTCCTGTCCACGGCTCGCTCTCTGGCCGTGAAGGTCTGGGAGAGCCGCCTCAAACTGCTCTGCTGCTGCCTGCCCCAGGACGACAGCCACCGCGCCGCCTTCTCCAGCATCGCACAGCTCGTCAGCGGGTTCTTCTCTGTAAGGGACGCACACACACACACACACACACATACACACACGCAAGCACGCACACACACACGCACACGCACACACGCACACGCAGAATGTTTTTAACTTGGATTTGAACATTGTCAAAGAAGAAGCCTGTCTCACATTTTCAGGAATATATATCCATATTTTAGCTGCATGAATTTGAAATGCAGCCTCCCCATGTTTAGTCCAGAGTCCCAGTAGGAGGCCAGTCCCTGTGCTTCTCAGAGTCCCAGCAGGAGGCCAGTCCCTGTGTTCCTCAGAGTCCCAGCAGGAGGCCAGTCCCTGTGCTCCTCAGAGTCCCAGCAGGAGGCCAGTCCCTGTGCTCCTCAGAGTCCCAGCAGGAGGCCAGTCCCTGTGCTCCTCAGAGTCCCAGCAGGAGGCCAGTCCCTGTGCTTCTCAGAGTCCCAGCAGGAGGCCAGTCCCTGTGTTCCTCAGAGTCCCAGCAGGAGGCCAGTCCCTGTGCTCCTCAGAGTCCCAGCAGGAGGCCAGTCCCTGTGCTCCTCTCAGAGTTGGTTCATATGGTACCAACATTTCACAGATGTACTTTGAGGCCATATAGAGACTTGTAACAAACGGAGCTACTTTAAAGATTTTTTCTCGGAGCCACAGGTGCAGAGACCTGAGGACTGGACTAATGTGGTTCCTGGTTCCTACTGATTTTACTCCTCTCTTGGACTGTGTATTGCAACACTGAAATATCCCCGCTGTGGGACAAATGAAGGCTCTCTTATTGTGTATTTGCAGCATAAGTGGATGATTTTGGGCTGCCTCTAAACTTGAGTTCACAAAAGGCCATTGTATTGTAGTTTAGGACACTTCATCCGAGGACCCCAGGCTGTCTCTGGACATGCCTGCTCTAAAAGCTGTGAATCCATGGTTTTCTCTCTCCAGGACACAGACCTGGTTGCCAGCGACATCGCGGCCGGTTTGGCTCTTCTGCACCAGGAGCAGGACAAGAAGGAGCAGAGTCGAGACCCCGACAGCGTCCTGGCCCACAGCCCCTCCTCCCCCCTGGTCAGTGCTCTCACCCCTACCCTCCCCCCTCCCTCCCCCTCCTCACCAGGATCTCTGCTCTGTGGTTCTTCAGGGCGAGGACCTGGAGACGGAGCTGGAGAAGGCGGCTCACTGTATGCGATTTGCTGCAGCCGCGTACGGGTGGCCCATGTTTGTGTACTCCAATCCTCTGACCGGGCCATGCAGACTCACGAAGGACTGGTGAGAGAGACACAGACTCACAAAGGACTGGTGAGAGAGACACAGACTCACGAAGGACTGGTGAGAGAGACACAGACTCACGAAGGACTGGTGAGAGAGACACAGACTCACTATAGACTGGTGAGAGAGACACAGACTCACTATAGACTGGTGAGAGAGACACAGACTCACTATAGACTGGTGAGAGAGACACAGACTCACGAAGGACTGGTGAGAGAGACACAGACTCACGAAGGACTGGTGAGAGAGACACAGACTCACTATAGACTGGTGAGAGAGACACAGACTCACGAAGGACTGGTGAGAGACACAGACTCATGAAGGACTGGTGAGAGACATAGACTCATGAAGGACTGTGAGAGAGACACAGACTCACTATAGACTGGTGAGAGAGACACAGACTCACGAAGGACTGGTGAGAGACACAGACTCACAAAGGACTGGTGAGAGACACAGACTCACTATAGACTGGTGAGAGAGACACAGACTCACTATAGACTGGTGAGAGAGACACAGACTCACTATAGACTGGTGAGAGAGACACAGACTCACTATAGACTGGTGAGAGACACAGACTCACTATAGACTGGTGAGAGAGACACAGACTCACTATAGACTGGTGAGAGACACAGACTCACTATAGACTGGTGAGAGAGACACAGACTCACTATAGACTGGTGAGAGAGACACAGACTCACTATAGACTGGTGAGAGACACAGACTCACTATTCTTGTGTTTCATTAAACTGGCCAGTAGGCGCCGAATGAGCAGAGATGGGACAGTTTTGCTCACATTGAAAAGTCTGTTTTGGAGTCAGAGGCTCTCCTCCTGTGCCGTGTACGGTTGTTGTAACAGTCTTTATCGGGGACACTCAATTCTAAAGGAGAACTAAAAAATATTTCTCAAAAGAGTCAGAGAGATTTTGGGCATTTTTGGAAAAAAAACAGAAGAAATAGCTGCGTTTCATTGGGGTGGCCTGCAGGGGGCGCTTATCTGGGAAAGCCTTGATCCACCTCCGCCTCATTCCAGTGATGTTTTCAAAGTGTCCTCCTTTTTATGAGACCACAGTTGGAACATGAACAAACTCTGGTCTTTCTCTCTATTTGTGCGGTTGCTACAAGCGTACACCGCACAAAAAGATGGCATTTTGACAGCGCTTCTTCTTCTACTATATCTCCGTGTATAAACCCGGCAGACTGCACCTCCAGGATACGTCACGTCCTGTCCCACGTTTGTTATTCACGCCACAGCCCTGACGTCAGATGAAACCCAAGAATAGACTGGTGAGAGAGTCACATAAGCCTTGGATACCTACAAATACCTCTAAAACAAATACATTTTGGGGGTATTTGTTAAAAAAACTCAAACATGTAAACCTCCCAGATCTTTTTTTTCCACTAATGAAAAACAACATTAGGTTCCGCAGCTTTAAGTAAGGAGGTTTCAGTCTAATACTTTATATCCCGTGTGTAATATTTCAGTTGCCGAAGTCGCTCGGCGGAGTACGAGCTGGTGGGGGGCGACCATCTTGGCTGCCACTTCTCCTCCATCCTCCACAGCACCGGGCTACAGTACAGAGACTTCATCCACGTCAGCTTCCACAACCAGGTCCAGCTTCAGCCTCTCATCCTCTCACTTTCTCACTCTCACCCTCTCACTCTCTCGCCCTCTCACCTTCTCACTCTCTCACTCTCTCACCTCTGCACTCTCTCACTCTCTCACCTCTGCACCCTCTCACTCTCTCACTCTCTCACCCTCTCTCGCTCTCTCATCTCACCCTCTCACTCTCGCACCATCTCACTCTCTCACCTCTGCACCCTCTCACTCTCTCACCTCTGCACCATCTCACTCTCTCACTCTCTCACTCTCTCACCATCTCACTCTCTCATCCTCTCACTCTCTCACCATCTCACTCTCTCACCATCTCACTCTCTCATCCTCTCACTCTCTCACCATCTCACTCTCTCACTCTCTCACCATATCACTCTCTCACCCTCTCACCCTCTCACTCTCTCACCTCTGCACCCTATCACTCTCTCACTCTCTCACATATGCACCCTCTCACTCTCTCGCCCTCTCACTCTCTCACCTTGGCACCCTATCACTCTCTCACTCTCTCACCTCTGCACTCTCTCACTCTCTCACTGTCTCACCCTCTCACCCTCTTACCATCTCACTCTCTCACCCTATCACTCTCTCACCCTCTCACCCTCTTACCCTCTCACTCTCTCACTCTCTCACCCTCTCTCACCCTCTCACTCTCTCACTCGCTCTCACCCTATCACTCTCTCACCCTATCACTCTCTCACCCTATCACTCTCTCACCCTCTCACTCTCTCACCCTATCACTCTCTCGCTCTCACTCTCTCACCTCCTCACTCTCTCACTCTCTCACCTCTGCACCCTCTCACTCTCTCACATCTGCACCCTATCACTCTCTCACCCTATCACTCTCTCACTGTCTTACCCTCTCACTCTCTCACCCTCTCACTCTCTCACTATCTCACCCTCTCATCCTCTCATCCTCTCACCCTCTCACCCTCTTACCCTCTCACTCTCTCACCCTATCTCACCCTCTCACCCTCTCACTCTCTCACTCGCTCTTACCCTATCATTCTCTCACCCTATCACTCTCTCACTCTCTCACCCTATCACTCTCTCACCATCTCACTCTCTCACTCTCTCACCCTATCACTCTCTCACCCTCACTCTCTCACCTCCTCACTCTCTCACCCTCTCACTCTCTCACATCTGCACCCTATCACTCTCTCACCCTATCACTATCTCACCCTCTCACTCTCTCACATCTGCACCCTATCACTCTCTCACCTCTGCACTCTCTCACCCTCTCACATCTGCACCCTATCACTCTCTCACCCTCTCACTCTCTCTCTCTCACCCCTGCACCCTATCACCCTCTCACTCTCACCTCTCACCCTCTCACTCTCTCACCTCTGCACCCTCTCAGCCTCTCACCTCTGCACCCTCTCACTCTCTCACCTCTGCACCCTCTCACTCTCTCACCTAT
The DNA here is from genome assembly GCA_964034765.1 of Knipowitschia caucasica. Taxonomy (NCBI): domain Eukaryota; kingdom Metazoa; phylum Chordata; class Actinopteri; order Gobiiformes; family Gobiidae; genus Knipowitschia; species Knipowitschia caucasica. The sequence continues at coordinate 42,401,439 of OZ035831.1, forward strand.
GCACCCTATCACTCTCTCACCCTCTCTCACCCTCTCACTCTCTCACTCGCTCTTACCCTATCACTCTCTCACACCATCTCACTCTCTCACCCTATCACTCTCTCACCATCTCACTCTCTCACTCTCTCACCCTATCACTCTCTCACCCTCACTCTCTCACCTCCTCACTCTCTCACCCTCTCACTCTCTCACATCTGCACCCTATCACTCTCTCACCCTATCACTATCTCACCCTCTCACTCTCTCACATCTGCACCCTATCACTCTCTCACCCTCTCACCTCTGCACCCTCTCACTCTCTCACTCTCTCACATCTGCACCCTCTCAGCCTCTCACTCTCTCACCTCTGCACCCTCTCACTCTCTCACTCTCTCACCTCTGCACCCTCTCACTCTCTCACACTCTCACCTCTCACCCTCTCACTCTCTCACCCTCTCACTCTCTCACTCTCTCACCCTCTCACTCTCTCACCCTCTCACTCTCTCACTCTCTCACCTCTCACTCTCTCACTCTCTCACTCTCTCACCTCTCACTCTCTCACTCTCTCACTCTCTCACCTCTGCACCCTCTCACTCTCTCACCTCTCACCCTCTCACTCTCTCACCCTCTCACTCTCTCACCCTCTCACTCTCTCACTCTCTCACCTCTCACTCTCTCACTCTCTCACTCTCTCACCCTCTCACTCTCTCACTCTCTCACCCTCTCACTCTCTCACCCTCTCACTCTCTCACTCTCTCACCTCTCACTCTCTCACTCTCTCACTCTCTCACCCTCTCACCTCTCACTCTCTCACCCTCTCACTCTCTCACCTCTGCACTGACTGTTTTACTAGCATCACCTCCACACTTTGACTCCTCAGATTTACGAGATCCCCTTCTTCGTGGCTCTGGATCACAAGCGAGAGGCCGTGTTGGTGGCCGTCCGTGGCACGCTGTCCCTGAAGGTGTGCGTTTTCTCTTGTTGGTCCTGTTTTTGCTAATCTGGTCGTACCACACCATCGTACTCTTTTCATTTCCTACTACAGTCTGGATTTGCTCCATTGATCTCCGTTAACAGGTGGGAGGGGTCAACTCCTTTTGCAGATTGAAACGATTGGATCTGAGTTTACCGTGACGAATGTAATGCACCTGAGTGAGTCGTTAGCATTTAGCCTAGCTTTAGCCATCTCCTTGGCCGCTAACGGAGCCCGTGGGGAGTAGTGCCACAATCTTTGCAGCGATTACATCTAACTACAACACCCGCCTCCCACGCTCGCTGATTGGTTGGATGGAATTCAACAGATCTAGTTGCAGACACAGGGACCAGACCCAGACGTACATGCAGGGAAGTGATAATTGAGCGGAGTGTACGGATGGATAAGGCCAGGCTGTGTATGTGCAGATGTGTGCTTTTAAAAGAGGAAGTGCAGCCTGAGTCCAGCTGGTGACACGGTGACCCATCTAAAGATCTAAAGGAGAAGTGAAATTGGTTTGAGCTGTGGGAGAAAAGAGTTGTTCACAAAGCAGAGGCCAAATCAGAAAACGATATTAATCTTTGCAGTTGCAGAGTTTCACACCAAGACGACCCTCTCTAAATTGTTATGGATTTCTGCTTAATCTGGTTGGTTGGTCTGGATCAGTGTAAAACCATGAACACTGTACTGCCGTAACATTTACAGAGAGAAAAAAGCAAAAAAAATGTAGATCATAAAACACAAAACAACCACTGTTTCAGAGACACTTCGGACTCGCTGCAGTTTCCAGAACATTCTAAACCTAGACTTGGTTAATATAAAGGTTTTTACTCACTTCTTTGCTAATCGAAGCTTTCTCTCTCCTCTGGTCCAGGATGTTCTGACCGACCTGTCTGCGGAGTGTGAAAACCTGCCACTAGAGGGCGTCAGCGGAGCCTGCTACGCTCACAAGGTAAACATCTGTATGATTATTGAGATAAAGTTGGTTAGAGGTAAATCCATGTCTGCTGCTAACTCTTCAAATGGACACAAAGTCAGAACACACACAATTTGTTAAATGAAGACTTAAAGCTGGGACTGAAACTCAATGTGGGCCGCATGAGGTGAAGTCTGGGGGAAGTTGGGCCGCATTAACTCATTGACTCCCAGCCGTTTTTGATGATTTCACTGACTTTCAAGACCCACAGAATATTGTGTGCTTTGACTAGGTGAAATGTGAAACCAGATTCTGAAAGACTGGACTGTCTGCTTCCATCAGCAAAAATAAGTTTGTTTCTAGCTAGTTTAGTTCTCCTGTAATCCCCAGTCGAATAGAGGGAAGTTTGACAGAAATCACCAATCTCAGACAAATGCGTCAATAGGGCACTGTCCGGTTTCCGAAATGTGCTAAAAATAGTTCCAATGACTGCGCATGCGCGCATGTTTCGGACAAACTCTGTCCGACTCCGTTGAGTACTACTGTGTTCTCCACATAAGCGTGTGTATTTATTTGGGCTAAATCATTGAATCATGGTGACAACAAAACACTGCAGTTATGGTGCTTGTGGGAGCGATTTCAGATACTCTGAAAAGGACTATATGAAAGTAACATTCAACCTGTTCGTTAAACCACAACATCGAACCAGACCAGGACAAGTGCAAGAGGTGGGTGCTTGTGGTCAGCAGAATTTCTCTCATGAAAATGTTAAAAAGGACATGTTTTTTCAAAACACTTCGCTGGACCAACTGTGGAGCCTCCAGATCCAGTCCTAGCTACGTTTAGCTGGGACTGGACCTGGACCGCTGTATCAGGTCCGTCTGAGCTCTTCTGAATGTAGTTAGCCCCATCAATCCAAATTAGTATTGTTTGTCCTAATCCAGAATGTATACAATTCTCACACCTGAAGAAAGATGAGAGGGATTTTTTCAACTTCGTGACTATCGGAAAATAAGCACAGACGAAGCGCGTCGGGGTCCGCTTATTATACGGCTTTGTACCAACTGAACACACAAAATAAACTTCTGTCACTATTCATGCCAAAAGGTTTATTTAATGAGTGCAAAGAAAATAGTTCCCAAAGGTTTTAGTTCACCTACTTTAAAAAAGCGATCGCTTTAGTCGCATTAAAAAAGTATTTTTGTCATGAAAACCTTAACAGATAATTCTGAAAACCTCTGTGCACGTGTGTTGTATGAATAATATATTCTAGCATTAACATTTAAATATGTTGATTGATTGTCGTTTGTGTTTACTGAGTGTGGCTCTGATAGTTTCTCTCAGAGACAGTAGTGGCGTAGCCCGTTGTGACCCCATGGATCTATTATAATATCAGCTGACAGTAGTTAACTAAATGATCAAACTAATTACGAAATGGACAGTACAAAAAACAACTTGATAAATGGAAGTTAATCAGAGCAAAATAAACAAAGAAGGCGCTAACATTGCAATTTAAATGACTAGATAATGTTAGCATAATCCTCACCATTACCTTTTTATCAAATCAAACTTTCTACCAGTTACTGGAAGACCACGACATTCAAGCCAACGTTTTAATTGGTCTACACTATGATCCCTGATGGTTTGATGGTGGAATTTTGCCCCTGGTTTATCATTTTCGTCTAAAGTGACCAGTAGTATTTGATTCATTTCGGCAGTGTTTGTCCGAAACATGTGGGCGGGAGTTGACAGGCGGCGGGGGCGTGTCTTAGTGACGTCATTCAGATAGTTCGCTATGGCAGTCAATGAGTTTAGGGCAATGTTTATCGTGCGTTTGTGTGTGTGCAAAATGTATCACCATCATCAAACTTTTATCACAGGCTCATGGTGCAGGATAAACTAATGAAAACCGGAGCAAACAGATCTATGCACACGCAGAGATGGAATCAAACTTGTAAAACTGCGTGTGCAAAGTGAGATAGCGTGTGCAGTTTAGCGCCTGGATAAATGTTGTTATATACTGCTGTTATGTACATTAACAGAGAAAGTAAAGGTTTGGCCTCAAAACAGAGACAAAACTAAGAATCAAGAAAGTTTTGGAAAGTTTTATAGTCCATTGTTTTTAATTGTGACTTTTTATCATGAAGTTTTAAACCAATATTTACATTTATTGAATATGAGTTTATATATTTCCATGAACAAAATGAGTCCAGTTTCTGGGATTGGAACAAAACTGGACGAGGCTTTGTGTTGTTGACTGGGTTTAATAAAGTTTACTGTGAATTACTACTTTTCTATTATGTCTTACTCATTCAGGACTCAATGTTTTTGGTAAAATACATGATTGTGTTTTTTATTTACCTGCAGGGAATGTGCCAAGCAGCAGGTTATATCTATAAGAAGCTGGTCAACGATGGCATCCTCAGCCAGGCCTTCTCCATCGCCCCGGTGAGACCCCACAGCGCCCCCTGCAGTTTAAGGATGTGACTGTTCTGACTGTGTTGTGTCGTGGGTCTGCAGGAGTATAAACTGGTGATCACCGGACACAGCCTGGGCGGCGGCACAGCGGCTCTCCTGGCCGTCATGCTAAAGAATTCCTACCCCACCTTAAAATGTTACTCCTTCTCACCACCAGGGGGACTAGTGAGGTAAAGCTTTCACAGTCCGTCTGTTCCATATGGAAAACATTAGCAAAGATACGAGAATTCCGATCAAACCCCTGCAGACTGAGCTCACTGTGTACAAAACGACTCGGCATTCAACGTTTGCATAATAAAGAAGCTAGCATAAAATCTATATCTTTAGCATAATAAAGAAGTTAATATAAATTTCTAACTTTAGCATAAAAGCACAGAAGCTTTGTGTCATTGTCTTTCTGTTTTCTCTGCAGTAAAGCTTTGGCCGATTACACCAAGGACTTTGTGGTCTCTGTGGTCGTGGGGAAAGACCTCGTTCCCAGGTAAAACCATAGGTAAAAACCATGGGTAAAACCATGGGTAAAACCATGGGTAAAACCATTCTTCTTCCTTCAAACGTTGACTCTCCTCATGCTATGCTAGGCTAACGTCACATGGTCTGAGGCGGGTCTATTTGTGGATCTGTAATTATAGGCCCTACGCTCTAAGGCCTCTCTTTGCTTCTGTTGTTTATTTAAATACACTTTCTCCGCAGACTCAGCCTTCCAAACATGGAGGATTTGAAGAGGAGAATTCTTAAAATAGTGTCAAACTGCAACAAGCCAAAGGTAAGAGTTTTCTTCTTGTGTTTTATTTTGTTTTCGTCTGTTCCTTAGTCAAAGAAAGCCTTTATCGTGAGATGGAAAACTGTTGTTGTGTCAGTGGTGCCCATGGATCTATAATAATAACTGGATAGTGTATTACTAGCTTACAGCGGTCCCACCCACGGCCACAGGGGGCGCTGTGGTACTGCAGAATAAATTCACGAGTGCTACCCGGAAAAAAGTCCCATAGAACTCAATGTAAATTAAAACGGCTCGACCTCACCTGACAGAGAACCTGACAGAGAACCTGACAGAGTCCCTGACAGAGAACCTGACAGAGAACCTGACAGAGAACCTGACAGAGAACCTACAGAGAACCTGACAGAGAACCTGACAGAGAACCTGACAGAGAACCTGACAGAGAACCTGACAGAGAACCTACAGAGAACCTGACAGAGAACCTACAGAGAACCTGACAGAGAACCTGACAGAGAACCTGACAGAGAACCTGACAGAGAACCTACAGCTTTCATAAAGGTCGGATTTTGTGGGGATGTTAGTGTCCCTTCTCATCCTGAACTTTTTATCTTCTTAAATCCTTCGGTTTTCTTTAAATCCACACTTTACTGCCACAAACTCTGCTCCTTTCCTTCCCGCTCTGGCTCCGCTCTGCTGCTGCTCTGATCAGCTCTGATTGGTTAGAGCGCGGCCGAGCCCCTTTGTGCACGTGCATGAGAGCCACACACGCGTATTTGGCGCAAAGCATCATGGAAGCTCGTCCACTGCACAGAACCAGGAGGACCAGACGATGCCCAAATATGGGCGAGTTCTGCTAATCTCCCGGTCTCCGTGAAGTCCCATGAACTACTGAGCACAAGCCAATTATTTGAATAGGGCGCCATCTTGGATCACCGGGGCTTGGTCTTGCCCAGAGGATCTGATACATGTGGCGCCACCTGCAGGTCAAAGCCAGGTCCTGTCAGATCTCTGAAGATAAGCAAGGCAGGGTCTGGTTAGGGAGGGGGCCAATGGCTCAGACTGGTTGCTTCGCTTCTGTCAGTGTGCCCCAAGACAGCTGTGGCTACTGTCGACGTTTATCACCTCTGTGTTTGGAGAGAATGAATAATTATGTGAAGAGAAGAGACTTTCAGTGTCCAAGACAGTGCTGTATATAATCAATACATTATTACATTTTGTAAGGACTGAACAGAAGATCAAAGTTTAGAAAACGCTAAATAATTTAATGAATTTATTGCTGGATTTAAGAACAAACCTTTTATGCAAAACGCAAATGGGTTTGGTCCTGAGCCGCTGGTGTGTGTTCATGTGGAAAGGTTTGTGTCGCCCTGATCTGTGGGGAGAGGAGAAGTACATCATTTGTTTTTAAAGCAAATGGTTCTTCATGTTTAAAGGAAAATTAAAAAAATATAATTAACCGTGCATATTAGTAGTAGTTTGTCATTTCACATCCAAACATGTGTATTGTGGAATAAAATATAAAAAAAAAGACAAAATAAACAGACATGGACAAAGCAAACTCAACACTCTGATAAGACACAGGCCCTAACACTCTCTGACCCCACCTGCTCACACATCACCCCTGCACCTTTTCCTTCAGGGCGTCCTTTTAAAATTATAGTATAGATAATTTGTTTAGACGTACAACGTTTTTATTGTCTAATTTATACAAAGTCAAAATGGAAAGTCCTGAAATGACTGGGAGCAGGTGTTAGCTGTGAATGCTGGTGTTGTCGACATGTAGCCGCACAGCAGGTGGCGCTAACACCTCTCTCCTCACACTGTGACATTTCAAACAAAGCCTGTGTTGTTAATTCTATAAAGAACAAAAACATGCACATTCCTCATCGTTTACGGCTTTGTTTACGGTCGCCGTGGCCTTTGGAGCGACGTCACATTTGTGCTTCTGCTACAGTCGGACACGTGACGGAGTGAAGTCAGAAATGAAATTAAACTGCTTCTGGAATAATCCTCACGTGGGTCAGAGGTGTAAGAGAAGGAACATTGTTAAAGTCATTTGACCTGAACTTTCCCACAGTGAGTCCATGAGGTTCTGATTCTTACAGTAACGAGTTTGATAAAGGAGCAGTCGCACAGAAGGAGAGGGCACATGTGTCTGTAGGGACTTCCTGTGAGCCATTTTTCACATTTAAACTTTCCCTCATCCAGAGGATAAACTCTCTGCTGATCACATGTGGCCTCTGCTGCTGTGGAGAGCGTCATGTGACCGAGCCCGATCTGCGCCCGAACAAAATGGCGGCAGTTTCGGTAAACTTTAAAAATCCACAGACCCAACTTTTCAAACAGACCAAACAGAACCACAGGATCAGAGCTTGTACAGAACCCACTGCTGTATAACTCTCCCTCTCGTCCCTGTGCTGCAGTATAACTCTCCCTCTCGACCCTGTGCTGCAGTATAACTCTCCCTCTCGACCCTGTGCTGCAGTATAACTCTCCCTCTCGACCCTGTGCTGCAGTATAACTCTCCCTCTCGACCCTGTGCTGCAGTATAACTCTCCCTCTCGTCTCTGTGCTGCAGTATAACTCTCCCTCTCGACCCTGTGCTGCAGTATAACTCTCCCTCTCGACCCTGTGCTGCAGTATAACTCTCCCTCTCGACCCTGTGCTGCAGTATAACTCTCCCTCTCGTCCCTGTGCTGCAGTATAACTCTCCCTCTCGTCCCTGTGCTGCAGTATAACTCTCCCTCTCGTCCCTGTGCTGCTGTATAACTCTCCCTCTCGTCCCTGTGCTGCAGTATAACTCTCCCTCTCGTCCCTGTGCTGCAGTATAACTCTCCCTCTCGTCCCTGTGCTGCAGTATAACTCTCCCTCTCGTCCCTGTGCTGCTGTATAACTCTCCCTCTCGTCCCTGTGCTGCAGTATAACTCTCCCTCTCGTCCCTGTGCTGCAGTATAACTCTCCCTCTCGTCCCTGTGCTGCAGTATAACTCTCCCTCTCGTCCCTGTGCTGCAGTATAACTCTCTCTCTCGTCCCTGTGCTGCAGTATTCCATCCTGCTGCGTGGCTGCTGGTATGAGCTGTTTGGAGGAGACCCGGACGACTTTCCCACAGAGATGGAGAACCGTCGGGAGGCGGAGCTGAGCCGACCGCTGCTGGGGGAGGAGTCTCTGATCCGCCAGTCCTCGTCCTATCAGAGCCTGGCGTCCGACGACTCTCCCGCCCACACGGCCACACACCTGCCCCTGTTCCTGCCGGGGCGAGTGCTGCACGTCACAGAGGACGGCCCCACACGGAGGTAGGTCCAAGGTCCAGGGTCAGTTCCAGGATCAGGTCCAGGTCCAAGATCAGGTCCAGGATCAGGATCATGCATGTGGATCAGATTTAAACTGCAGCACACAGTGAGCTGACAGCTGATTGGCTACTGCACCTGTGACATCATGTACCTGTGACATCATGTACCTGTGACATCATGTACCTGTGACATCATGTACCTGTGACATCATGTCCCTGTGACATCATGTACCTGTGACATCATGTACCTGTGACCTCATGTACCTGTGACATCATGTACCTGTGACATCATGTACCCGTGACCTCATGTACCCGTGACATCATGTCCCTGTGACATCATGTACCCGTGACCTCATGTACCCGTGACCTCATGTACCCGTGACATCATGTCCCTGTGACCTCATGTACCTGTGACATCATGTACCTGTGACATCATGTCCCTGTGACATCATGTCCCTGTGACCTCATGCATGTGTTTAATGATGATCACTTGTACAAACGTTTACGTCATCTATCGTCTTGAGTACGGTGATGTCCATCCATCCATCCATCCATCCATTTTCTTCCGCTTTATCCGTTGCCGGGTCGCGGAGGCAGCAGTCTAAGCAGAGACTCCCAGACTTCCCTATCCACACACACCTCCTCCAGCTCTTCCGGGGGGACCCCAAGGCGTTCCCAGGCCAGCTGAGAGACATAGTCTCTCCAGCGTGTCCTGGGTCTTCCCCGGGGCCTCCTCCCGGTGGGACGTGCCCGGAACACCTCCCCAGGAAGGCGTCCAGGAGACATCCGGAACAGATGCCCGAGCCACCTCAACTGGTTCCTCTCGACGTGGAGAAGCAGCGGCTCTACTCCGAGCTCCTCCCGTGTGACCGAGCTCCTCACCCTATCTCTAAGGGAGCGCCCAGCCACTCTGCGGAGGAAGCTCATTTTGACCGCTTGTATCCGCGATCTTGTTCTTTCGGTCATTACCCAAAGCTCATGACCATAGGTGAGGGAGGGAACGAAGATTGACCGGTAAATCAAGAGCTTTGCCTTTTGGCTCAGCTCCCTCTTTACCACAACGGTCCGATACAGCGACCGCATCACTGCGCACGCTGCACCGATCCGCCTGTCAATCTCACGCTCCATCCTCCCCTCACTCGTGAACAAGACCCCGAGATACTTGAACTCCTCCACTTGAGGAAGGACCTCTCCACCCACCTGTAGAGGGCAAGGCACCTTTTTCCGGTCGAGCACCATGGCCTCAGATTTGGAGGTGCTGATTCTCATCCCAGCCGCTTCGCACTCGGCTGCAAACCGTCCCAGTGCATGCTGCAGGTCCTGGTTCGTTGGAGCCAACAGGACAACATCATCCGCAAAAAGTAGAGATGAAATCCTGTGGTTCCCGAACCGGACCCCCTCCGACCCCTGGCTGCGCCTAGATATTCTGTCCATAAATACAGTGAACAGAACGGTGACAAAGGGGAGCCTTGGCGGAGGCCAACATGCACCGGGAACAGGTCTGACTTACTGCCGGCAATGCGAACACAGCTCTGACTCCGGTCATACAGGGATCGGACGGCCCTCAGCAGAGGACCCCGGACCCCGTACTCCCGGAGGACCCCCCAAAGGACACCCCGGGGAACACGGTCGAGCTGGTCCAGTGTTCCGCGACCGGGACGAAAACCACACTGCTCCTCCTGAATCCGAGATTCGACCATCGGACGTAGCCTCCTCTCCAGTACCTTGGAGTAGACCTTACCGGGGAGGCTGAGGAGTGTGATCCCACGATAATTGGAACACACCCTCCGGTCCCCCTTCTTGTAGAGAGGGACCACCACCCCGGTCTGCCACTCCATTGGTACCGCCCCCGATCGCGACGCGATGCTGCAGAGACGTGTTAACCAAGACAGTCCTACAACATCCAGAGACTTAAGATAGTCAGGACGGATCTCATCCACTCCCGGCGCCCTGCCACCATGGAGGCTGCCGACCACCTTGGTGACCTCGGCCAGGGAGATGGAAGTATCCGCCCCAACATCCTCAGCCTCTGCCTCCTGGACGGAGGACGTGACGGGGGGATTGAGGAGAACCTCGAAGTATTCCTTCCACCGCCCGACAATATCCCCAGTCGAGGTCAGCAGCTCACCCCCCGCACCGTACACGGTGTTGGCAAAGAACTGCTTCCCCCTCCTGAGGCGCCGGACGGTTTGCCAGAACCTCTTCGAGGCCGACCGATAGTCATGCTCCATGGACTCTCCGAACTCCTCCCAGTCCCGGGTTTTTGCCTCTGCAACAGCCCGGGCCGCGGCACGTTTGGCCTGCCGGTACTGGACAGCTGCCTCAGGAGTCCACCACCGGGTTCGGGGATTGCCGCCGGGACCAGCACCAGAGACCTTGCGACCACAGCTACGAGCCGCCGCATTGGCGATAGAGGAAGAGAACATGGTCCACTCGGACTCGATGTCCCCCTCCTCTGCCGGGACCTGGGAGAAGCTCTCCCGGAGGTGTGAGTTGAAAGTCCGTCTGACGTTCCCAGCAAACCCTCACTACACGCTTGGGCCTGCCAGGTCTGACCGGCCTCCTGCCCTGCCAGCGGATCCAACTCACGACCAGGTGATGATCGGTTGACAGCTCCGCCCCTCTTTTCACCCGAGTGTCCGAGACACGCGGTCGAAGGTCAGATGATACGACAACAAAGTCGATCATCGACCTCCGGCCTAGGGTGTCCTGGTGCCACGTGCACGTGCTCGAACATGGTGTTCGTGATGGACAGACCGTGACTGGCACAGAAGTCCAACAACTGAACACCGCTCGGGTTCAGATCAGGGGGGCCGTTCTTCACGATCAACCCTCTCCACGTGTCACTGGCATTTCCCACATGGGCGTTGAAGTCCCCCAGGAGAATAACGGAGTCCCCGGGCGGTGCACTGTCCAGTACCCCTCCCAAGGACTCCAAGAAGGCCGAGCACCCTGCAACAACAGTGAGAGACTTGTCCCCCACCCGGAGGCGGAGGGACGCGACCCTCTCATTCACCGGGGAGAACTCCAACACGTGGCGGCTGAGATGGGGGGCAATGAGTATGGCCACCCCAGCTCGCCGCCTCTCCCCGCGGGAAACACCAGAAAAGTGGAGCGTCCAACCCCTCTCAAGGAGTTGGGTTCCAGAGCCCAAGCTGTGTGTGGAGGTGAGGCCGACGATCTCTAGTCGGTATCGCTCAACCTCCCCCACAAGCTCGGGCTCCTTCCCCCCCAGTGAGGTGACGTTCCACGTCCCAAGAGCCAGATGTTGGGTGTGTGGACTGGGTCGTCGAGGTCTCCGCCTTCGACTGCTGCCCAGTCCTCTCTGCACCTCGCCACCACGGACCCCTCTGCAGGTGGTGGGCCCACAGGAGGGACTGCCCACGTCATCCCTTCGGGCTGAGCCCGGCCACCAGGCGCTCGCTTGCGAGCCCCGACCCCAGGCCTGGCTCCAGGGTTGGGCCCCGGCTGCGCCATGCCGGGCGACGTCACGGTTCTCATTGTCGTGCTGTCCATGGTTGGCTTCGGACTGCGCTTCGTCTGACTCGTCACCTGAGACCTGTCTGCCATGGGGAGACCCTACCAGGGGCATGAAGCCCCAGACAGCATAGCTCCCAGGATCATCCGAGTGCTCAAACTCCCCCACCACGTTAAGGTGGCAGTCCAAGGGGGGGTACGGTGATGTCATAAATGTAAATGTTTGATGATATTTGTACAGTTAGTAAACGTCCTGTTGGAGCAGATTCTTTCAGCCGCGGCAGAACTGGACTCGTCTGGACTCGTCTGGACTCTGGATGGTTGTATAATGGCCTGAAACAGCAGGAGTCACACGGAGCGTCTCCTGCTGACACCACATGATGTTTATAGTTTCACCACTTTCTATTATCCTCAGTTCTGCTTCAGGAAGACTCTGGATCACAATCAGACATTTTCATTTTTATTTAGTGTTTGTATTGGACCAGAATCAGCCACAATCTAAACATTACTAAAACAAGCGTATCCATGAGTCAGTTTTACAGCAAACAGGACATGAAAGGGAGACTAGGCCAGACCAGACCAGACAAGGCCAGACAAGGCCAGACCAGACCAGACCAGATCAGGCCAGATCAGTTAGTCTAAAAAGTGGAACATTATTGCTCATCTTTCTCCCTCTGAGTTTTAGTTGTTCTTCTCTGAAGCAGGAGGCTCTAAGGACAGAGATGATCCAGGACTCTCCACATTCATCCACATTCAACCACATTTATCAGTATTTATGGAGCTATTGAGCCTGAAGGTCATGGGTTCGAGCTCACTCCAAGACCTTCGCCACCAAATTAAAAAAATAAGTGTTTTTGATGGATTTGAATTGACTCCTGCTGATGTCTGCTGTCGTTGTGTCCTTGGGCAAGACACTTAACCCCACTTTGCCTGAAGCCCTTGTCATCACTCCTGTGGACTCTCCAGCTGCAGGATGATCAGTGAGGGGCTGGGGCTCTGTGGACTGGGTGCAGCTGATTATCAACTCAGAAATGGACAAAGACATTTTTTGGACATTGGTCGTCTGCCCCCTATGGACCAACAGCTGTTATTGCACTTCCTGTGTTTGAACTGTTTGATTCCTTCATCTGTTTTTGCCAATTCCACAGTTTTGTAAAGTCCTCCCAGAGAACTGCTGTTGTGACTTACCACTATACAAACATAAATGTAATAGATCTTTTGTCACATGTACTGCATACTTGTGTGTCGCCGCAGGTCCTGCTTCTCCCGGGTGCGGTACCGAGCAGACTGGTCCAGCGAGATGGCATTCCGCAGCATCCTCATCAGCCCGCGGATGCTGAGCGACCACATGCCAGACGTGGTTCTGCGGGCGCTGCACAGCCTCACCACAGAGAGGTCCTTTTCTCTGTGTCCTTCTGCTTCTGCGTACAACCAGCACAACCCCATCTGAGGCCCGTCTGAGGCCCGTCCAAACCCCCACCCAAGGCAGACTTTTACACCGGCAGAAAGATACTCAAACTCTCTCTTTTTGTGAGTCCTGGGACAGACCTGGGAATTTGAACTCTTTAGTTTTTTAACGGGGTGTTATTCTTTTGATTGTAAACAGGGCTCTTCCATGAGATTAACCCACAAATAACTTATTGTAAAGAGGGAGAACATTCCTGATTGGGATCAAGTAAATCCAAATGCATGATTGACACACAAGCTCTCTCCCCATTGGTCTAAATGATAATCTCCTCCAGAAAATGTTAGCGGTGGTGGTTATGGAAAGACGAGAGGCCGTGCTGAAGAAATCATGCAAGAGTGAAATGCTTTTGACACAAGGAATGAAATGAACTGGACAATTTCAAACTCTATTTAACAACACACAACAATCCTCCTGTCATTAATGGTTCCTGTAATCTCACTTTGACAGTGTTCATCTGGAATTATAAACACGTACACTGCAAAAAGGGACAAATTGCTCTAAATTAGTTTTAGCACATTCTGAGTGCCTTTAAAACAAGATTTGCCAATTGGACTAACAAAATCATCTTGTTTTAGAAAGAATGATAAAAAACAGTTCTTGAAATCGGACTATATGTGCTTGTCCCGTTGGAGAATCAAGTTTTAAGACACATTTATCTCAAATTAAACCACTTGATTTAGGCATTTGTGACCTCATAATTTATCATTTTTTGCAGTGTAGTTCAAGGTTATTCTACTTCTCACAAGTCAAATTCTGTCCTAATTTAATGCATCCAATTAATATTTATTTTTTATTCGAGATTCAACATTATAACCCAGGTCGAAGTTTAAGTTTTGAGCTCCATGTTACCACCGTTGGTATGTGAGAAACTGTATAATATTATTTTTGGACGTCACATTGTGAAAGAGTGAGGCAGAAACTTCAGCCTAAACCTTTCGGTCCAGAATTATTTTGCACTAAAATTCTGAATTGACACTTTTTAGTTTTTTTTCTTATTGTAAAATGTATGATCTTTGAAAAACAGTGACCTGAGATCTTCTGTACATATTGGCCGAAGAAAATACAATAAACTACAGTACTACGTCAGGATTGCTACAAGAGCTGCTGAATCCCAGGGCACTTTCTATACCTGGCTTCTCGCAAAGGTTTACATTTTTCTGACATCTTTTTAATACTGTTCTTTATTTTAGAAGTCCCTTATCTCTCACATTGTGCCAGGGCTGCATACTTTGACTGTTTGACATAAAGGAATGCGGCTAAAAGATGGATTTCCAAATGTTTTGTCCTTTAAGAAAAATGTACAAATAACTGGATCCCGTTGAAAAGGAGAAGAGCAGAGAAGCACATGGTCTCATGGAAAAGCCCGAGGCGGGTTTTCATAACGGACCTGACGTCAGAGGTCGGAGCACACCTTGTTCTAAGCACTTTTTATGCATTCTTTTAATTCCTGATTGTTTTGTCTTTGTCGGACTTTAGTGCCGCGATAGAAGAACGTGTTGTGTGTTTGTGACGTCAGTGTTGGTGTGTGTCGCCTGGTCCTGAGTCCCTGTGTGAGACCAGGGCCCCAAGTCCCTGTGTGAGACCAGGGCCCCGAGTCCCTTTGTGAGACCGGGGCCCCGAGTCCCTGTGTGAGACCGGGGCCCCAAGTCCCTTTGTGAGACCGGGGCCCCGAGTCCCTGTGTGAGACCAGGGCCCTGAGTCCTGAGTCCCTGTGTGAGACCAGGGTCCTGAGTCCTGAGTCCCTGTGTGAGACCAGGGTCCTGAGTCCTGAGTCCCTGTGTGAGACCAGGGCCCTGAGTCCTGAGTCCCTGTGTGAGACCAGGGTCCTGAGTCCTGAGTCCCTGTGTGAGACCAGGGTCCTGAGTCCTGAGTCCCTGTGTGAGACCAGGGCCCTGAGTCCTGAGTCCCTGTGTGAGACCAGGGTCCTGAGTCCTGAGTCCCTGTGTGAGACCAGGGCCCTGAGGTCTGAGTCCCTGTGTGAGACCAGGGCCCTGAGTCCTGAGTCCCTGTGTGAGACCAGGGCCCTGAGTCCTGAGTCCCTGTGTGAGACCAGGGTCCTGAGTCCTGAGTCCCTGTGTGAGACCAGGGTCCTGAGTCCTGAGTCCCTGTGTGAGACCAGGGCCTGAGTCCTGAGTCCCTGTGTGAGACCAGGGTCCTGAGTCCTGAGTCCCTGTGTGAGACCAGGGCCCTGAGGTCTGAGTCCCTGTGTGAGACCAGGGCCCTGAGTCCTGAGTCCCTGTGTGAGACCAGGGCCCTGAGTCCTGAGTCCCTGTGTGAGACCAGGGCCCTGAGTCCTGAGTCCCTGTGTGAGACCAGGGCCCTGAGTCCTGAGTCCCTGTGTGAGACCAGGGCCCTGAGTCCTGAGTCCCTGTGTGAGACCAGGGCCCTGAGTCCTGAGTCCCTGTGTGAGACCAGGGTCCTGAGTCCTGAGTCCCTGTGTGAGACCAGGGTCCTGAGTCCTGAGTCCCTGTGTGAGACCAGGGTCCTGAGTCCTGAGTCCCTGTGTGAGACCAGGGCCCTGAGTCCTGAGTCCCTGTGTGAGACCAGGGTCCTGAGTCCTGAGTCCCTGTGTGAGACCAGGGTCCTGAGTCCTGAGTCCCCCTGTGTGAGACCAGGGCCCTGAGGTCTGAGTCCCTGTGTGAGACCAGGGCCCTGAGTCCTGAGTCCCTGTGTGAGACCAGGGCCCTGAGTCCTGAGTCCCTGTGTGAGACCAGGGCCCTGAGTCCTGAGTCCCTGTGTGAGACCAGGGCCCTGAGTCCTGAGTCCCTGTGTGAGACCAGGGCCCTGAGTCCTGAGTCCCTGTGTGAGACCAGGGCCCTGAGTCCTGAGTCCCTGTGTGAGACCAGGGCCCTGAGTCCTGAGTCCCTGTGTGAGACCAGGGCCCTGAGTCCTGAGTCCCTGTGTGAGACCAGGGCCCTGAGTCCTGAGTCCCTGTGTGAGACCAGGGCCCTGAGTCCTGAGTCCCTGTGTGAGACCAGGGCCCTGAGGTCTGAGTCCTTGTGTGAGACCTGGGTCCTGGGTCCTGGGTCCTGGATCCTGGATCCTGGGTCCTGGGTCCTGGGTCTTGGGTTTTGGGTCCTGGGCAGTGCCTGTGGTCGTTTGTTTCTTTGAGGAAGTTTCTTCTGATCTTTGGACTCAATGCAAATAAACTGTATTTAAACGACGACAAGACGTTGGTTTATTTATACAAGAATAAACATGAGCGACACAGTGGCTGAGTGGTTAGCACTCTCCGGGTCGGAACAGGGCCTTCAGAGTGAAGTTTGCATGTTCTCCCTGTGTCAGCGTAGGTTTCCTCCAGGTGCTCCAGTTTCCCCGACCACTTAAAGAAAAACATAAAAAGTCAAAGATCCTCCAGGTCTGGTCCTGACAAACCCGAGCATCAGCAACTGATGCTGACGGCGGCTTCAAGGAACGGGTCAAATGCAAACAACAAACTAAAACTAAAACTACATTCATTTATTTACCTCAAAGAAGAAGCCAAAGTAAGTTCCTGTGACTTTCATGGAAATAAAAATGAATCCGATTCTGATAAAATCACTGCAGGAAATGATTCAACTATTGCATCATTTCCTGCAGTGATTGCGTGCACGTGATTTGGAAGACTTCATCATTTTAAAACTTTCACAAGAAAATGAAAATAAATAATAATAATAAAGTTATTTAATAGTTTATTTTAGAGTCACAAATGAATGTTCATAAACGTTGCATCACTGTAGAGCACGAGTCTAACCTTTTTCTAACAGAGCTTCTTTTATAAAACAAAGGCCAGAGAGCTACTCCTTTAGCTGTCGTGATACAACAATAATAATAATAATAGTCTCTGTGATAACTTCAGCGAACCACGGAGAACACACATTTATAATAAACCATTCTACCGTACAGTAAGATTAATATTTAAAATAGAATCATTCGAGATCATTTGTTACATCCCTGAATCATCTGGAAGCTACCTGAAAGAGAGTGGGGAGCTGCTGGTAGCTCCTGAGCCACAGGTTGGAGACCCCTGCTCCTGGTCAACCGCAGTTTTTCCTACGTTTCTGTGGCTCAGTGAACGCGACATAAAGAAGCATCTTTAGTTTTGTGTTGTGTCTGTGACGTTTTCCCATTTTCTTTCACAAACTGTGGCTTTGTATAAACAGTGTCAGTCTGATGAGGGTTCATTACATCAAAAAGTCCAAATTAGAAAATCATTAAAAGCCTGTCGAGCGCACTTAAAGTCAATGCTAAACTATCATTTAAGGAACAATCCCTGTGTACTGTTGAAAGAAACGGTCAACAGAGCAGTTCAGACAACAGTAAAAGGGAACGACCTTTAGGCCAAAAGGCTAAACCAAACAGAAGATACAGATAATATCCATGTAACTTTGGACAAACGTGATTCAAGTTATCAATGTTTTAAAATGTGCAAAGTAGAAAACACAAATATCTTTCAAAAGTAAGAACTGAGTAAAAGTAGAAAGTCAGAAAAAATGAAAAGTCTCAGTTCCAGGTTCTGAGTTCCGCGCTCTCAAAACTGTTTGCTCCTCGATCTTTTTCCCTCCTTAAGTGATTGTAAAAGTGGCCATACCTGCAGGTGACAGCCAGATCCCGTCAGACCTCTGAAGCTAAGCAGGGCAGGGCCTGGTCAGTACTGTGATGGGAGACCTCTGGGAACAGCAGGTGCCACAGTGGGGCGACTGTGGCTGTAAAGTGCCAAACTGTGGTTGTGTCGTTAGGCAAGACACTTCCCCCACATTAAAATGAGTCTGGTGTGTGTGTGTGAGTGGTTGGTGGTGGCCAATGACACAGACTGAGCGCTACATCACCACATGTTTTTCTGATCCGATGAAAAAAGCCAGATGTCTGATAAGTTCAGACACTTTTTTTTTTTTTTTTTTTACAAGATTCTTACAAGTCAGTAGAGCAAAAACATGTAGTTACTTGCCACACTTGTTCCATCCATCTTCCTGCTTATAGATCGAGGCCCTTCTGCGTTCTCTGAGGGCGACTTGCTGCTGTTTAACAATAGACTGACTTACTTACTTACTTACTTACTTAAATGTCTGTAAAAGTCTGTAAATGTCTGTAAATGTCTGTAAAAGTCTGTAAAAGTCTGTAAATGTCCCTCCAAACATTTGACTCATGACTCACGGCCCATCCCAGAACAGGGTGGTCCTCTTCTCTTCTTCTGACCCCATGAACCTCCTCATCTTCCTCTGTCCTCTCCCCGTGAACCCCGCCGGGACCAGAGTCAAAACACGGGGCCAGTTCACGTGCAGTCGGACAAAAGACTTTCAGGAACGTCACATATTCAGGTCAGGTGGCTTCAGGTCTAAAATTTTGACAGATGTTTGTAACAAAAGCTTTTTTTATCAACAGGAAAAAATAAAAAATAAAATAATGAATCACGTCGGGAAGAAATGTATATTATTTGTTCCAAGAATATGCATTTTCTGAATAGTTACTTTACTAAAAAAATATATATAATTATGGAGTTTGATTATAGTTTGGTTTAAACAGGTAATTTTATAGTATGTGAAACGTTTATAACACTTTATAACTTTAGCCTATTTCTTAAAGCTGAGGACTAACAGTCTGTCGTACATATTTGTCCCAACATAATCACACTTGTGAAAGCAACACACGTCAACATTCATCATTTACAGCAAATTCCGGATTTTTCCCGCACTTTGAACGCTGCGGCTTATAGTAAGGTGTGGCTAGTTTTTTTTTCTTCTTTGACGCCAAGTCACAGTAGACCTACAGAATACCTCAATTATTGCACTTTGATGGACTCCTGTGGCTCAGGAGCTACCAGTAGCTCGCTAACCACTTTGCTCCCCTAAGGATTCATGAATTTAACACGTGTTCCCAAATGATTACATATTTATCGTTCCATCTAATTCACCTGCACATGTTCACTAATGTAGGGTTATACAGTGCTACATTTTACTGTATAAAATGTCGAAAAGTATCTCTCCAATCGAAAAATGTTGGACTGATTCACTTTTCTGTCTGAAAAAGTGGATCTAAAGATGTGACCGAGACAAAAATTACATGTGTGAAGACTGATGATCGTCCCAAACTGTTTTGAGAGTTTAGATGTTTTTATTACGTGGTTATATGTAAGTTATGTCCCTCAGCTTTAATCAACAATAACAAACCTATAACAAAGTGTTATAAGACATTAACTTTTTATTGTATTGTATTCTGCAGTGTGGAACTTAATACAGTTTATTATTCCCATCGCTGACTACAAAGGCAGGACTTGTATATCCATAAAAGCAGAACAATACTCAAACATGTCACTTCTCCTCATATCGAGTTCATATGACTTCTCCGTGAACAAAAAGCGGTTTATAATCTTGCGTGACCCCTCGGAGAGCTTTCCCCCGGGCAGCGCACATGATTGTCCGCTGTTTGTGCCTGGGTTGTGTTTTCTCCCACTGCCCCTGAACGCAGCAGCTGGAGCTCTTCTGTTGTTGTGGGACCAGAGGAAACGTTTTCTCCCACTGCCCCTGAACGCAGCAGCTGGAGCTCTTCTGTTGTTGTGGGACCAGGGGAAACTAATCAGCCAACTTAAGACTCATGTGCCCGCTTTGCTAGCTCCAACTCGGGCTTAGCGAGCTCCACAGCCCCCGAACCGGCAAACATTGACAACTCACACCGAAAACTGGCGTGAAAACGTGGAATAAGTATGTTTTAGAAAGTTTTAGCGAGCGCGTAAAGTTAGTAGGAGAGGCTGGTGCTAGCGCGGAGTGACCCAGGAGAGGCGAGCTGTTTTCGGCTTAGCTCTCCTCAAACATGGAGCTGGATGAAGTCGTCCTTTACCACGATGACTCCGGGAGCTCCGCGGTCATGTCGGAGCGAGTGTCGGGGCTGGCCAGCTCCATTTACCGGGAGTTTGAGCGGCTGATCGAGAGGCACGGGGAGGAGGTGGTGAAGGAGCTGATGCCGCTGGTGGTGGCCGTGTTGGAGAGCCTGGAGGCGGCGTGTGGAGTCAGCCAGGAGCGGGAAGTGGAGCTGGAGCTTCTGAAGGAGGACAACGAGCAGCTGGTCACGCAGTACGAGCGGGAGAAGGCTCTGCGGAGACACGCCGAGGAGGTGAGCCGATCCCCGGGGACGAGTCCGGTGGACGACTGAAAGAGCGACTAAACACCAAATCAACTTTTTTTAAACTCATATACTGCATACGTATGTTTATTGTAGTGCTCTCTACATATCCTGGTCATTTTTTTTGACATTTTAGTTCAAATTAGATAAAATGTCACTTTTGAACCAAAAAACGTCTGTGTGGCGCCCTCTCTACCTTTTCAGTGGTACTACATTTGAATTTGATCCTGGCCTCTCATTGGCTCTGGAGTGATGTGTGACGTCAGTTGGTTTGTGTGACGTCAGTTGGTGTGTGCGTGACGTCAGTTGGTGTGTGCGTGACGTCAGTTGGTGTGCGCGACGTCAGTTGGTTTGCGTGACGTCAGTTGGTTTGCGTGACGTCCGTTGGTTTGTGTGACGTCAGTTGGTGTGCGTGACGTGACGTCAGTCGGTGTCCGTGACGTGACGTCAGTTGGTGTCCGTGACGTGACGTCAGTTAGTGTGCGTGACGTCAGTTGGTGACGTGACGTCACTCGGTGTGCGCGACGTCAGTTGGTTTGCGTGACGTCAGTCGGTGTGCATGACGTCAGTTGGTGTGCGCGACGTCAGTTGGTTTGTGTGACGTCAGTCTGTCTGATTCTGTGATATAAACCGATTCAACTCTCACACACGCCCCAGCAGCAGTTTGGAGTATTCTGGTGACATCTAGTGGATTAGAATTAAATTACATGAGTAATTCTGAGATTATTGTGTGTGATTAGGTTCAGGTGTGTAGCTTTACAATTATCTTAGTGTGTAAACAAGGGTGGAATGAGACTTTCTGGTCCGTAAACTATTTCTTTAAGCAGCAATGACAACTGTCTGTTTTTTTTTTTGTGTGACAAGTAAGCTGTCAATCACAGCCCAGACCACGCCCAACTCTAAGCCCCCCTTCTTGTCCCTTGGTCCTTGGGCAACGCCCTTTTTAGAGAAAATGTTCAAATCTTCATGTGGGCGGAGTCAGGCTGGGCACAGGTGTTTAGTCACTCTTTAAGTGGGATTATGTTGGGACAAATATGTACGACAGACTGTTAGTCCTCAGCTTTAAGAAATAGGCTAAAGTTATAAAGTGTTATAAACGTTTCACATACTTTAAAATTACCTGTTTAAACCAAACTATAATCAAACTCCATAATTATATACTTTTTTTAGTAAAGTAACTATTCAGAAAATGCATATTCTTGGAACAAATAATATGCTTATCTTCCCGAAGTGATTCATTATTTTATTTTTTCCTGTTGATAAAAAAAGCTTTAGTTACAAACATCTGTCCAAATTTAGACCTGAAGCCACCTGACCTGAATATGTGACGTACCTGAAAGTCGTTTGTCCGACTGCTCGTGAACTGGCCCCGTGTTCTGACTCTGGTCCCGGCGGGGTTCACGGGGACGAGTCCATTGGAGGCGCGGATGTGACTCAGTCTGGTGCTTGGTTCCAGGAATGTTATTATTTCACATTCTGGAGTTAAAGGTTTATAAAAGGATTTTCACAAACTGTAGGAAAGAACTGCCCTCTCCACTTTTTGAACAAAAAAAAAAAAATCTTAGATCTTATTTTAGGAGCACAAATCACCAGAATGATTGACAAGCGAGGACCAATAGTCTTGATGATCCACCCGGAAGTAGAAAATCCTCCTTTACACCTTTTAAGATAATTATGAGAATAAGCTCCAGGGTTTGACGCGTTGAGTTTATTCTTTCGTTTTCGCGTTACTCCATGTTATGATCGCTCCACTGCACAGCTGAAAAAAGTGTGCAATTTTGATTGTTTTGAAACGTTGTTCTTAAAATAATAATAAAACAAATATTACACACCGACACTTAATGTTTATAAGTCTTAAATCAGACTCACAGCGCAGGTACCTAACTTTATTTACCAGAATTAACAGTTATTATTATAGATCCATGTAATTAACACATGTCGTTAGTCCCAACAGAAAGTCTTAAAAGTAAAATGTAAATAAGTTAGATCACAACAAACGTATCAATCCTGTAATAAACATGTTATAAACTTGTTATAAACTTGTAATAAAGAGCCCCGTGAGTCACTATCTGACTCTTTGGGCAGAGCTGAGTGAGGCTGTGACATAAATATGAATGTGAAAACCAGACATAACTGTTCTGTGAGAAGTTAGTTGGATGAATGTTAATTAAATGAATGAATTATTGTAAAAATGCAGTCAAGTTAAGCTTTAATCTGCTTGTTCTATTAGTTAATATTATTAGAGAAAACTTCCCCGACTGTCGGTTCATGGAAGTCTGAGTTTTCGTAGTTTGTGGACCTGACTGAGGCTTTTCAGAACTTCTCTGCTTGTATCTATGTATCCATCTATCTTGGTAAAGCAGACTTATGATTTATGACAAAAAGGAAAAATGGATGTTTGGGATATTGACAAAATATATACTGATAAAGTTAGATTCTTAACATTCAAACCAGAAAAACACATTAACCCACATGCATAGGTTTGGCTTCTGTTGCTTCTTTAGATCAGCTTTGTCAGATAAAAAATGAGAAAAGAGAGGACTGTCCTCCCTCGGCCAATCAGCTCTCAGCTCAAAGCATTCTTTCTAAAGTATGCAAAAGATAAAGTCCTTTCTATTTGACAAACACGGCTTGTTGTGCTCTGATTTGCTCATAACTTCTTCATTAAGACTGTTTCTGTTGTGACCCACATATGTTTTATTTGTGATTAAGTAGATAGAATTAAGCGACTTTTCAGAGACTTTGGTCGCTGGAAATCTGGTTAATCTTCTTGAAATCAAGTCTATTTGACCAAGTTCCTGATCTGATACTGGTGTCTGATTATTTTGTGCGATTGTGGTGTTGGAAAACTTGCAAACCACTGAATATGAGTGTTTCCTGTCTCTTTTTGCCT
>OZ035831.1:42429728-42499728 GCA_964034765.1 Knipowitschia caucasica
AATTAAAGCCGCAAGCGGCGTCGAACGGCCCTCGCCGCACCGCGCGACTCCCTGCACCGCGCGCACTCCCCGCACCACGCCGCCCTGCACCACGCCGTCCCGCACCACGCCGTCCCGCACCACGCCGTCCCGCACCACGCCGTCCCGCACCACGCCGTCCCGTACCAAGCCGCAACGCGCCGCTCCACAACGCCCCGCACTACGCCGCACCACACCGTACCACGTAGCACCGCGCATAGGATGTGGCGCCGCCGTGTGATGATTTGTTCCCGTAGTCATAGAAGAACTTAGTCAAATTGTAATGAATATGATTATTAGAGCTGGTTTGGCTCCCGATGTAAACTTTGGCTCAGTCTTTAGGGGGCGCTAATGGGCTAATTTCAAATATTTCACTTTCACCTGACCTAAACCCTGGAGTTGAACAATGGATTCAAGTTTAATGCAAATCAGTCTTTGTTTGTGCAAACGGGAAAAAATTATGTTGTCAAAAACAGCCAAAAAAACCCTCACATTTTGCCGCTTCGCTGCTCAAACAACGTTTGACTGATCAAAATTCCCTGAAGTCATTTTGAAGGTAAATGTGTTGAGATGATTTGGAACAATTTTGAGGCCAATCGGTGAAACGGCCGAGGAGGAGTCGCTTTCCAACCGACGTTTATGAAAATGATTGGTTTTCATGTTTCCATTTTGCAATGAAATTTATGGGCTTTCTGTTTGTCAGAGGGCTTAGCCATAATAAAACATTTTTCCCATGTCTTGACTTAAGGAACATGTGTTCCAAATTACATGGTTCTACGACAATTTTGACCTCGAACCCCTCCCATAGGCATTTTTAATATGGCTGTTGTAGGTGGCGCTATAGAGCCAATTTCAGAATTTTAACTTTCAAATGACCTAGACCCAAGAGTTGAACCATGGATTCAAGTTTTGTGCAAATCAGACTTTGTTTGTGCAAACGGAAGCCATTTTTCTATGGTCAAAAACTGAAAAAAAATACGCCACTTTTTGCCGCTCCGCTGCTCAAACAACGTTTCACTGATCAAAATCCCTGAAGTCATTTTGATGGTACATGTGTTGAGATGATGTGGAGCGATTTTGAGGCGAATCGGTGAAACGGCCGAGGCTGGTTTGATGTTTGTGTGAGGTGTATATTTGCAATGAATGGGGAGCGTTTGTCGTCGCCACGGCAACAGGGTAAAAAATAAGCCTTGGACCCTATTGACTTTTTGAATCAAGAGGCAAAACAGATTTATGTGCAAAATTTCAAACATTTTGAAAAAACTAAATTTGAAAATGCCCATTTAAAACTTTGAAATAGTCTGTAGGGGGCGCTAATGTGTCAATTTGAATCATTTAACTTTCAAATGACCTAGACCCTAAAGTTGAACAATGTATTAAAGTTTTGTGCAAATCAGACTTTGTTTGTGCAAACGGGAGCAAATTTAATGTTGTCAAAAACGGCCAAAAAAAGGTCACATTTTGCCGCTCCGCTGCTCAAACAATGTTTCACTGATCAAAAATCCCTGAGGTCATTTTGAAGGTACATGTGTTGAGATGATGTGGAGCGATTTTGAGGCGAATCGGTGAAACGGCCGAGGAGGAGTCGCTTTCCAACCGACATGTATGAAAACTTTTGCTGTTCATTTTTCCATTTTGCAGTGAAATTTATGGGCTTCCTGTTTGTCAGAGGGCGGAGCCATAATAATATTTTTTTCATGTCTTGACTTGAGGAACATGTGTACCAAATTTCATGTTTCTACAACAAACTTCATCTTCAAAAGTCCCATAGGGGTATTATTTTGGCTGTTGTAGGTGGCGCTGTTCTGGCATTTTTTGAGTCCCATAAAAATAAACACCAAAATATCAAATTTTTCGCCAGGTCTGATTTTTGGGCAAAATTTAACAACTTTTCATGCATGTTCAGGGGGTCAAATTAAGGCTCAAAGTGCAGAAGAAAAAAGAAAGAAAGAAATAAATAAAAAAGGAATTTTTTTTTTAACGTCTCGAGCAAAAACAATATAGGTTTCAATGGCATGTGATACATCATTTTAAAGCGTTTGAGTTTACGCACGCAACTGTCACATTTTGGTGAGTGACGGGCGCTGACGCGTCCGTCACGCACCGCCACCATTTGTTTTCACCATTGTGAAAGCAATAGGCCCTTACCCCGTTCGGGGCTCGGGCCTAATAAATAAAAAAGGAATTTTTTTTTCGACGTCTCGAGCAAAAACAATATAGGTTTCAATGGCACGTGATACATCATTTTAAAGCTTTTGAGTTTACGCACGCAACCGTCACGTTTTGGCGAGTGACGGGCGCTGACGCGTCCGTCACGCACCGCCACCATTTGTTTTCACCATTGTGAAAGCAATAGGCCCTTACCCCGTTCGGGGCTCGGGCCTAATAAATAAATAAAAAAGGAATTTTTTTGTTAACGTCTCGAGCAAAAACAATATAGGTTTCAATGGCACGTGATACATCATTTTAAAGCTTTTGAGTTTACGCACGCAACCGTCACGTTTTGGCGAGTGACGGGCGCTGACGCGTCCGTCACGCACCGCCACCATTTGTTTTCACCATTGTGAAAGCAATAGGCCCTTACCCCGTTCGGGGCTCGGGCCTAAATACACACATCAGGACAGTCCCACACAAAACCAACCTAGACAGAATTTTAAACAAGAAAAAAGAAATGTCGAAAAATATTAAAGGAACCAAAAGCAAAATAACAAAAATAAGAGAAGGAGCAAACCCACTTCTCCAGAACCAGAGCAGTCACCGCGGTTCAGGATGTGATCTAATGAAGACCATGGATTTCTTTCGATCTTTTATTTTTAACACCATTTAGCATGAATGAAAAGGAGCAGAAAGAAGTAAAAACTACTATCAACACAAAATGATTGACAGTTCCAGTGCATTTGAGCCTCTAATGCAACTCTGACAATTCCAAACACAAAATGAAAGTTACAGCTGATCCGCAGTGATGTATTTCTGCAACATGGATAATTTTACAGACTTTTTAAACACACAATCGGACGTAGAAGTTTTGATTTCACATCGACTCCTTTGATTGAGACACATTATTCCTTTAAAGACGATTGAAATCTGTGTTTGTTAGAAATCTCGGTTCCATTTAATTCATATCTGCTGTGAATCTGTTTTGCAAATTCACGGGTAAACTTTCCAGATGAGCGTTATACATAATTTTAGCAAGGTATACTCTTCTAGTTCATTAAATTTCAGTGTTTTTAGTTGAGTAAATAATGGATTAGTTGTGTCTCTATATCCAGTGACAACCCTTATGGCTCGATTCTGTGAATGAAGGTCACTGTTGTTTGTCCCTCTCACGATCATAACATCTACTCAGTCTAGTTCTTATCTCTCCCTGAAAATGTCCCTGAAGTTGCCCCACTGCCCCTCAACCCCTCAGCCCCTCTGCCCCCCGCCATCAGCCCCTCTGCCCCCTGTCCCTCTGTCCTCAGCCCCTCAGCCCCTCAGCCCCCCCGCCCTCAGCCCCTCAGCCCCTCTGCCCCCCGCCCTCTGCCCTCAGCCCCTCTGCCCCCCGCCCTCTGCCCTCAGCCCCTCAGCCCCTCAGCCCCTCTGCCCCTCAGCCCCTCAGCTCCTCTGCCCCTCTGCCCCCCCGCCCTCAGCCCTTCTGTCCTCAGCCCTTCAGCCCCTCTGCACCTCAGCCCCTCTGCCCTCAGCCCCTCTGCCCCCCGCACCTCTGCCCCCCGCACCTCTGCCCCCCGCACCTCTGCCCCCCGCCCTCAGCCCTTCTGCCCTCAACCCCTCTGCCCTCTGCCCCTCTGCCCCCCGCCCTCAGCCCCTCTGCCTCTCTGCCCCTCTGCCCCTCTGCCTCTCGACCCTTCGCAGCAGAAGTGTATGAAGTGAATGGACTTTCCAGTGACTGTTCTGTGGCTCCGCGTGTCCGACCTCAGACAAAGATGCCTTTCTCCACAGAGCGCAGTCCCTCGGAGCCAAAGCCACGGGACCCAGACCCAGACCCAGACCCAGACCCAGACCCAGACCCAGACCTAGACCTTCTCAAAGAGCCACAAACTGTTCCCTGTTCTCTAATTAGGATCATAAGGACTATACTGTAGCACTGAAGACAAAACAAGGTGTCATGGCTGCCTCTGAGTCCAACACAGACTTCCTACGGGACATAAGAAATTAATCTTGAATCTTTAAGGGTAGGTGGAGAACAACAAGCCATTTGGTTTTTTTTTAGATTTATAGTCATATTGATCCTGGTACAAAAGCAATTTAGATCCTTTTTGTAATTAAAATGACAGCGATCGGAAGAAATACAGGTTCATTCATTTGTGATTATTCAAAACGTTTAGTGTTATACTTTATCATTTATCAAACTGGACCTCCACCTTTTGTTGAATAATAATTAAATAAGGCTTTCAAGTAAAACAAAATAAATCTCTGAACTGATTTACAAATATTCACTCGCAGCATTGATGGTATAACAGTGTTGGTAATATGGCTACCACAGCATGTTATACCTCATTTTAACCTTTATTTAATGTATTCTATGTTCTATATTCAACATGTAATTATAGTAAAAAAAAAACAAAAAACATTCTTTGCCTTTTTTATGCAGTTTTTATCCAAACAAATAGTCTCTGAATAATCCTTTAGTGCCACAACACCTCCATAACAAAGAGGAATTGGTCCCAGGCAATAAAAATCTATTATTATAGGGACATGGCCACGTGATAATAATAATAATAATAAGTTTGTGTTTGTGAAAGCTTCTCCATAAAAAAAGATGATATAGTGAGTAAGCAAACTTTTTAGTAAGAGGGCCACTTTGGTTCCTCAGACTTGACTTGGGGCCGAGAACCTGGATTGACTGGATTCTGGAATTTAAAAAGGATTATGATATGATATGTATTTTACTGAGGCTCTGAGATTTACAACAAGGTATAGCATGAGTGTATTGGAGGAGCTGAAGTTGGCTGGATGACACGATCAAAGTGCCTCAATGGCGACTTTGTGTTAGCAGCAGAGGGCCTCATAAAAGGGCACAGGGGACCGCAAATGGCCCGCAGGCCTGAGTTTGGACACGTCTGCACTATATGTTTTGTAATCCTTTTCATATATTCTGAATGCCTCATGCACATAATTAGTAAATACAAAATAAATCCTAATCCTCAATCTCTAACGTCAATAATTAGTTCATTGACGTTTCTTGTGCATCAGGTGCAGGTCTGATGTTTTCTGATAATACCTGTCAATCAAAAGTTTCTGTGCTAAATCTTTACTGTTCCAAGATGTTTTTGTGCACAGACCTTTCAGACGAGTTGTTTTTGCTTCTAAAAATAAATACACCATCAGCAGTTACAGGAATGAGGAGCACACAGCACAAGAAGTGAACTATAACTCTGTACTGAAATAAAATACCATTTGTAACGTTCGCAAGTTTAAAGTCTAGCATGATAAAGAAGCTAGTCTAAAATCTCTAGCTTTAGCATAATAAAGAAGCTAGTATAAAATCTCTAGCTTTAGCATAACAAAGAAGCTAGTATAAAACCTCTAGCTTTAGCATAATAAAGAAGCTAGTCTAAAATCTCTAGCTTTAGCATAACAAAGAAGCTAGTCTAAAATCTCTAGCTTTAGCATAACAAAGAAGCTAGTATAAAACCTCTAGCTTTAGCATAATAAAGAAGCTAGTATAAAATCTCTAGCTTTAGCATAACAAAGAAGCTAGTATAAAATCTCTAGCTTTAGCATAACAAAGAAGCTAGTATAAAATCTCTAGCTTTAGCATAATAAAGAAGCTAGTATAAAATCTCTAGCTTTAGCATAATAAAGAAGCTAGTATAAAATCTCTAGCTTTAGCATAATAAAGAAGCTAGTCTAAAATCTCTAGCTTTAGCATAATAAAGAAGCTAGTATAAAATCTCTAGCTTTAGCATAATAAAGAAGCTAGTATAAAATCTCTAGCTTTAGCATAATAAAGAAGCTAGTATAAAATCTCTAGCTTTAGCATAATAAAGAAGCTAGTCTAAAATCTCTAGCTTTAGCATAATAAAGAAGCTAGTATAAAATCTCTAGCTTTAGCATAATAAAGAAGCTAGTATAAAATCTCTAGCTTTAGCATAATAAAGAAGCTAGTATAAAATCTCTAGCTTTAGCATGATAAAGAAGCTTGTATAAAATCTCTAGCTTTAGCATAATAAAGAAGCTAGTCTAAAATCTCTAGCTTTAGCATAACAAAGAAGCTAGTATAAAACCTCTAGCTTTAGCATAATAAAGAAGCTAGTCTAAAATCTCTAGCTTTAGCATAATAAAGAAGCTAGTATAAAATCTCTAGCTTTAGCATAATAAAGAAGCTAGTATAAAATCTCTAGCTTTAGCATAACAAAGAAGCTAGTATAAAACCTCTAGCTTTAGCATAATAAAGAAGCTAGTATAAAATCTCTAGCTTTAGCATAATAAAGAAGCTAGTATAAAATCTCTAGCTTTAGCATAATAAAGAAGCTAGTCTAAAATCTCTAGCTTTAGCATAATAAAGAAGCTAGTCTAAAATCTCTAGCTTTAGCATAATAAAGAAGCTAGTATAAAATCTCTAGCTTTAGCATAACAAAGAAGCTAACACACTCATATAGACTAAAGCATTACTTAAAGACCTTATGACGGGTTTGATTTATTTAGAAATACAGTTTTAATACCATTTTATATCAGAAGAGAACTACTAAAGGTTTCAAAATCAGTTGTTGTTTTTTTTGTCTGATCCCCCCAAATCGAAATAACCCCATAGCAACGCCCTTAGAAACGAAAAAACTTCACAGCCCTTGGTGACGTCAGAACGGGTACGTTTCAACGCTGTAAGTTGTTTACAATTTGGTATTCGTTCTTTTTTCGCGGATATTCAAGATGACAAGGCCGTGTACAGCGAGAGATAACTAGATTGTATCATTTTGTTGTCACTGAGATAGTCCAGTGGTTGTGTCGATGGACTGCCAATCCAGATACTTGGGTTCAATTCCCACCTCGGACACTTTTTCACTCTCAAAACGGCAATTTATGTGTAGTGAGCAATTGTCACCTGTAGAGGGCAGTATTGTGTTGGGCATCAGTGGAGAGAAGAGAGAAAAGGCAGTCCTGTGGCATAGATCCATGGTTTTCAATGCATGGGCGTAACCCGCTATGACGTCACACACAGGTTAGAGCATAGACAGCTTAAATTCATGAAAAACACGTTCTTTTTATAAAATATAGGATTTTTTTTGCCGGAATCTCTTTCAAATTGACATTGTCATGCAATTTTGATATCCACAATTTTTAAAAAAAAAACCCGTCATAAGGTCTTTAAAGCCATAAACTCTGGGATGGTTTGGAGATTACATTTCAACAGTGACATCACCTGTGGCCCCAGAGGGTGACTCAGGTGATGCTCATCCCCCCACGAGGGCCCCCAGCTCGGCGGGGGGCCGAGCTTATGTGTGTACTTGTCTTGTGCACACTGGGGACTTTTGCTAATGTATTCCAATGTGGTTTTACTGCAAATGGCAAATAAACTGAATCTGAATCTGATCACTGTCCCTACTTCATTATCACATTCAAATGATGAGAGCACTTTTCCGTCTGAAGTTGTTTTTAGACTCATTCATGCTGTATCATCTGTCATATACCCCCTATTTTTACTTTTTTTTTAAATAAAACTTTCATAAAATAAAGTCATAAATATTGATCACTTAAATGAGCAATATGTAAAAATGTGTCCAAAAGTGGTACTGCAGCCTCTCCCACTCTCCCTGACTCAGGTTGCCAGATATGCAGACGAATCCAGCTGGGACCATAACAGCTGAATAGACAAGAGTTTTGTCAACAACAAATCTATAACCAACACCTTTTTCACAAAGATAGAAATCCTGGTTTTATTCATGGTTTTGTCGTTAATGATTTGAGAATCATAACGAGACCTTTTTTAGTTCTGCGCCACATGGTACTTTACCAGTGAGATTAGCTCCACACGGTGAGTTCTGGCGCCCGGACCACAGACTTTCTGATTGGTGAAACGGTGGAGGGCGGGACATCGAAATGAAAATAATAACAAGATTTAGGAGCTGAAAAAGTAATTTATGAATCCAAATATCTCTGAACTACTGCCATCGTCGGGTAAAGAAGTATTCTGTGTGTTTGCAGACCTTCATGGCGATGGAGGACTCTCAGGAGGGCGAGAAGAAGGAGCTGCAGATCAGGGTCATCTCGCTGGAGTCCCAGGCCCGACAGCTGGAGACCAAGACCAAGAACTACGCAGACCAGAGTGAGTCCCCCCGTCCTTCACTCACCTCCACCTTATTGGATGGATGTTCATGTTTATTTAGAGCAAATAAGTGTACAAGAAACAAAAGTAGAATATCAAAATTGTGCATAAATAACCCTGAGTTACATTTACACGAAATTATCAATATTATAAACACAAAAGAAACACTTGCAGATACTCGAAAAGGAGTGGGAAGAAGAAAACGTATTTAATCCCGTCCTGGTGCCTTAAAAAACATTACTCATTGAGATTGCACATTTGAATCAACTGTTCAGGTTTTAAAGTAATAATTAATGGGTTTAAGGACATAGACAAACAACTGCATGAGGGAAACACCAGCAACGGTAAAGGACAGTAAAAACCAATATGGTACATAAAGAACCGCAAATACCAGCAATGGTAAGGACCAGTGGCTCAGTGGCTTGTTGCCTGAAGCCCCTACTGAAAGATCAAGGCTGTGTCATAGAGCGGCCTTCCTCCTGTGGACTCAGTACCTGCAGGAGGATCAGTGAGGGGCTGGTGCTCTGTGGACTGGGTGGCATCTCTGGCCACCCCCCCGACCCAGAAATGGATTAAGGGGTAGAAAATGGATGGATGGTATTGGAACAACAGGGGCAATTACAAACATACAGAAGAGGACGTGGCAACATGAAGATATATTCACAGCATTTTCTCTATTGACTGCCAGCCCATTTCAGAACAGGTACTCCCATATTGCCAGCCGTTTCTGATGGTTTTTACTGATTTTTAAAGACCCACAGAATATTGTGTACTATGACTATCTGAAACCCGACACCAGATTCTAAAAGAATGGACTGTCTACTTTCCTCAGCAAAAAGAATTTTGTTTATAGCTTTTTTCGTTCCCCTGTAATCCTCCGTCGAGTAGAGGGAAGTTTTACTGAAATCACCAGAAATCACCAGAAAGTTGAGAAAAAATAGGCACAACATGTGCACCTAACTGTTTTCAAACCATTCAGAGAGCAATGCTGCCACCTGCTGGCTCGATAAAATATGGTCTCAAGTCATCCCCATACATATTAGATACAATAGACATCTGGGAACGTGAAAATAGCGAAAAAGGCATTTGACATATTTGTGCGTCAATGGGACACAATGAGTTAAAGTCAGACCAAACATATTTTTACAAAGTGACTTAAATCTGTGAATGTCTTGGCCTAGTTTTAGTTGGAGATCCAGAGCATTCCACAATCTCACGCCACATACAGTCACACAGAAACTTTTACGAGTCGATCGGAATTTTGGGAGTTGGAAGTTTCCAAGACGTCTTAGATTGTGTTTTTTCTTTAAGAATAGAAGATTGTTGTATGTTACTAAATGTTTTAAATAGTACAGTTGATTTGTAGAGCTTTACAAGGTCAGGAAACTTTGAGGTAATCCTCCTTTGTCCAAGTCAAGGTAAAATCACTGCATAATTGTCAATAAAGATTTCCAAATGTTTTAGAAATAATCTCCTAAACTGTCCCAGGTGCGCATTAATGAAAGGATTCTGCAAATGTGAAAGTGAAAGTTACACCGGGAAAAAGCACGTGCGCTGGGAGACGCTCTTAAAGGGACAGTAACACATTTCCTTAGTCAGCGAAACAAATGCAGACACAAAACCCAGACTACAACTATGAAGACGGCTGCTACTCAACAACTAGGCTGTACACATTCATGAATTCATTTTTTATATAAACACAACTTTATTGAATATTTATAATGTTCAGCTGTTTACATGTAACACATACAATAAAATCATGTAAAATATTATATGATCATCTTAATTCATCCATTTATTGTTTTCCAGGACAAAACTCAAAAAACGGAGTTGATTTTCTTTCATAATTGTGAATAATCGTGACTCAAACATTTGAAATCGTGGCAAACCTACTTGTATCTCAGAGAAAGATGTTTTAAACCAGGCTGATCAGACTGAATACTCTACAACTCTGGTCATAATAGTGGTTTTTATAACTATTATGAGCATTAAAACGGAAAACGGAATACAATGCAAGCTGCTGTGACGATTTCCCTGTGGATCAGTAAAGTCTAAGTCAAACTCACAATTTTGATATGATTGTGATACACTTTGCTGTCCCATCTCTGAGTAAAACTGTCTTTAAAGTATAGTGGCGTCTGTTATTATCAAATGTAAATGACTCGAGTAAAGTGTGTAAAGTGTGTGAATGGAGCAGAATGTGGACACAATCCGTAGAAAGGTATGTCCCCTTTAACTCTGGGCCACATCTGTCTGAGCGTTGGCTTTAGCTGGAGGTTTGTGTTTAATGAGACGGAGCAGGAGGAGGCCCAGAGCTTCAAACAGGCCTCATGATGTGTGCGTGTGTGTGTGTGTGTGTGTGTGTGTGTGTGTGTGCGTGACCTCTGTGTGTGTGTGTGTGTGTGTGTGTGTGTGACCTGTGTGTGTGCGTGACCTCTGTGTGTGTGTGTGTGACCTGTGTGTATCTACCTCCAAAACTTTGACTGTGGAAAAGCCAATCTTATCTAATTTAATAGTAGAAAGAAAGTCCGTCTCACATTAATCCTCTAAAACCTCTTTCATCTCTTCAATAATTCATCTTAAAGGTATAAAGGAGGATTTTCCCATATTTTAGGAAAGAACCGCCCTTTCTACTTTTTGAACAAAACTCTCTGCTCTTATAGGACAAGGACGTATAAACAGAATGATTGACATTTGGGAGGACCAATAGTGTTGATGATCCACCCGGAAGTAGAAAATCCTCTTGTATACCTTTAAGGATCTTTGTTATGATTGCAAAATAAACGACCTCATGAGAAGTTGTAAAAATGATTGTAAAGCATAAACTGACACTCTCTCTGGAGGATTAGTGATGCCGTAATATTTTATTTATTTTGAATTGAAAAAAATTGTCTGTTTCACTTAAAACCAATTCAACTAAACTACTACTACTTTTTTCCAGAATATATACATTTAGATGGGCTGTACAAAAAACTAAAGCAAAAGAGAGAGAGCGAGAGGAAGAGAGGACTTGTTCTTTCTCCTAAACTCACTAGCGTTTTTTAGCGTGCTGTTTATGCACCATTTGTTTTGATTCTGTATTGAATTTCATTGAGGAAAAATCTAATCAAAAATAGAGAAGGTGGAGACATTGTTCTACTTCATCCAACCTCTGTCATTCTGATATTGTTTGTTCTGTAAAAAAGGTGTGTGTGAGTGTGTGTGTATGTGTGTGTGTGTGTGTGGGTGTATGTGTGTGTATGTGTGATAATACATTTGATGAATACTAAAAAGTACGACAGAAAGCCTTTGAAGGGTATTACTCCTGTTGTCTTGGTGCTGTCGCCCTCTTGTGGTTCTGAAATATTACAGCAGCTTTTTCTTCTCTTCTTTTCTCTCAGATCAACCAAAAACTCATCTCCTCTATTTCATACTGAATTATGTTGTGGTGTTTTAACTGTTGTCTCTTGTTTACAGTCAGCAGATTCGAAGAGCGGGAGGCGGAGCTTAAGAAAGAGTACAATTCACTTCATCAGAGACACACAGAGGTGAGATCTCCACACGAGAGACAAGTTTAGAATCAAAAAGTGTTGGAGACGGATGTTTTACACTACAGTTAGAGATGTTATTTTATTTTAGTAAACAAATCAGAAATGCTGCCTCCCCATGTTCTCAATCCAAACCTTGTGCATGTTTTGTGGTGTCAGATGATCCACAGCTACATGGAGCACCTGGAGAGAACCAAGCACCAGCACGGCCCAGCTCCAGAGCCTTCAGAGTCCGCCCCCACCAAGACCAGGTCAGTCTGGATCTTTTCAATCCTCTCTGGGATGAAATGTTTTATAATCAAAAGTACACTCGGCATTCTAAACAGCTGCACGTGAAAGCTGTTTCCAAAAGGCTCTACTTCACAAAGCAAAATGCACTGTGGATTTCATTTCATTTCTTAACTGCACAAAAAAAGGATAACATCACACGATAATAAATAAATGGAGAGACGAAAAATGATAAAAACACACAGCAAACGACTGCCAAACTTGTGCAAATGTAGTGAGAGAGACCTTTCTGTTCTGGGTTGTGTTATTGAGGTGTGATGCAGAGAAACACTCAGATGAACTTTGAGGCGTCAATAACAAAATCTAATTAGCCTGAGTCTGCTAACACAGTCCCAGCTCAAACTAACGAGAAAAAGACATCTGTCCTCAACACACGCATTTCAACGTTAAGGGACAATAAACGTGATTAATATGAACTTATAGATGACGATGAGTGTAAATAAGGACAACATTATAAAATTAGACATTTAGAGACAAGGGGACAGACCTCTTTCTTGCAAAGGTAATGGGGGAAACCTCAAATTTATATTGGAGACGGAGGGAGACGGAGAGAGACAGAGACAGAGAGACAGACAGATAGAGAGACAGACAGATAGAGAGACAGATAGAGAGACAGAGACAGACAGAGAGACAGACAGATAGAGAGACAGAGAGAGAGACAGAGAGAGAGACAGACAGAGAGACAGAGAGAGAGACAGACAGAGAGAGAGACTGAGAGATGGAGAGAGAGAGAGACTGAGAGAGACTGAGAGATAGAGAGAGACAGAGAGAGACAATCAGACCAGGCATAATAAAACAATAATGAAAATAAAAACTTAAAAACACTGTACAGTTTTATGAAAGATCACTGAAATGATAAACTTTGCTTCACAAACACAGAGCAAAGCTCACAGCTGCTGTGGCCGTGAGCTGGTTCCTTTAATGAAAAATATATAAATAAATGGAGAGACAGAGCATCAGAGAGGGGAGGGGGTCTGACGGCAGAGGGGGGAGTGTGGGTGCATTCTCCCCCCGCGGACGCACACACACACACACACACACACACACACACACACACACACACACACACACACACACACACACACACACACACACACACACACACACACACACACACACACACACACACACACACACACACCATCACCTGGTCATGAAGGAAGCGGCTCCGGAGGCTTTCTCTGACATCTCTGGGTTTTTCAATGGACTCTCTGCGCATGGACTAGACCTCGCACCTCCCCCCCCCCGGACCCCCCGGACCTTCCCGGCTGCAGCCTTCATGCACAGGCAGCCGGGCCATGAACCCCCGGTGCATGCTGCTGCTGGTGTTCGGCTTCGTGGGCAGTGCTGTGGTGGTTAACTCTGCAGTGCTGGTGTCTCTGTCGGTGCTGCTGCTGGTGCATTACTCTGTGTCCACTGGGAGCCTGCCCTCTCTGCCCTCTCTGCCCTCTCTGCCCTCTCTGCCCAGAGCCCGCACCAGGTACTGGGACCCGGGGTGGGGATGGTGATGCAGGTGTTTACCATGTGGTGCGAGCGGTACTGACCACACGCAGCTGAATCTCAGAGAAAGTGGATGTGCCTTTTCTTATGTAACTGGTTTAGTCCTAAAGGCTAATGACTGGTGTTTTAGTGTTTGTTATTGAATTTTATCCGATGTCTTTCCCTTAGTAGTGCTCATCAGAATGATTTTTCTAAAGCTACTTGTCAAACAGTCGTGAAAATAGAAAATGTGAACTGGAAAGACTTTAAAGCACATGGAATATAGATAGATACTTTATTGCATGGCATGTGATCAGAGACATGTAGTAGTTTACAGTAAAGTTGAATTGACTGTGTAGATGTTTTTGTTGACATTATGTTTATGAACTTCAGCTACACTACTACATTACTAATTGTTATATTTGTCGGCCCATTTTTTGCATAATGCAAACGTGTGATGGTCTCCCTTGATTTACCCTTCCCCAGCTTATTACCAAATATATTTATTTTAAAAAATACCCAATTTTATACACATTGATATTTTGAATAGATGATTTATGCAGTTACTGGGGAAACACTTTATTGAATGGTGTTTATCTACCTGTACAATTCAAGCTCTAATTTTGATTTGTCTAAAAGTGAGTGAGTCAAGTCAGACAGAAGTTCAATTAATATTGATCAGAATTTGGATGTCCTTTTTAAATAATATCTCCAAAACAACAATGCCATATTGTCAAATAGTTTTGTCATTTTGGTATGCTCGTCCTCCGCGCTCCATATGGCAGTGTCTATTGTTCTGCGCTGGCGGCTGCTGACCCCCGCTCTCTGTGAAAGCTATTGTTCTGCACTTTACAGTGTTGGGAATGGTGCACAGTCAGTGCTAACATAATGTAATACAGCCCAGAGCCCCCCCCCCCCCCCCCCCCCTCACCTCACCTCACCTCACCTCACCTCACCTCACCTCACCTCACCTCACCTCACCTCACCTCACCTCACCTCACCTCACCTCACCTCACCTCACCTCACCTCACTGGACCCTGACAACCTGGAGAGCTCCCGACCTATTTCCAATCTACCACTTCTTTCAAGGATTTGGAGAAAGTTGTTTCAGTACAACTCCATACCCACCTGCGCATCAATAACATCCACGAAAAAATTCAATCTGGTTTGTGGTTGGCTCATAGCACAGAGACTGCCCTGGTACGGTTCATAAATGACCTGTATGTGAACGTGGACCAGGGCTCACCATCTCTCCTCACACTCCTGGACCTATCAGCCGCTTTACACAGTGGACCATCACATCCTGCTGTGCTCCAGTCCGTGGTTGGACTCTGGCACCACACTCTGTTGGTTTGAGTCCTATCTCACTGGAGCTTGTGGCAAAACACTACCTCACCCAATCACCCGAGGAGTCCCACAGGGATCTGTCCTGGGACCAGGCCGGTTCCCCATCTACTTGCTCCCCCTACGTAACATCATAAGGAACCACACTGTCCTCCTGATGACGCACTCCTCTTCCTCCTCACTCTTTTAATCTGCATATTTTATGAAAAAAACTTAAATGTATCAATGAAGTTATATTAATATTATTGTTATAATATTAATATAACACAGCACTGCAAATGGCGAAGTGGCACGCTCTCTGCCAAAACAATTCCAAGTGGTAACTTGTTTGTTACTTACGTGGCAATAAAAATGATTCTGATTCTGATAAATTAAGCGGAATATTGTCTGTCTGTATGCAGGAAGGAGCGTCCCATCTCCATCGGCCTCTTTCAGCTCCCTGGGGCAGACGGCTTGCTCTCAGACCCCCAAAGGCCGAGTGAGGAAGCAGCCGAACTGTGGAGATTCAACAACCTCAACCACCCACGCTCCAACACCAGTCTGAAGGTGAGCCCCATCTCTGAGCCCGTCCGTGGTCTGCTCCGATGTGTTTTCTCTTTCACCGTAAACATATTTATGACAAAGATCAGAACTCACAAAAGCAAGCAGCCAAGACTGTTGCTGTTTCAAAGTCATTCCCTTTGAGGGAGGCCTTACATTTGGCCTTGATTTAAAGCCAAACTCAAAGCCTTAAACCGCTTACAGCAGGACTGAACGAGAACATCTGTACTTTACTCTAGGGCTGCAACAAGTTATTACATGTGCTTGGTAATAGTTGAAACATATGGAAGACAAGGGAAGGCAAGGTTTTTTGTGTAGCACAGTTCATACACAAGGCAACTCTTAAGTGCTTAACAAAATAAGATAGAAACACAAGGCATTACTTCTATGGCACCAGAAGGAGGCCAGTCCCTGTGCTCCTCAGAGTCCCAGCAGGAGGCCAGTCCCTGTGCTCCTCAGAGTCCCAGCAGGAGGCCAGTCCCTGTGCTTCCCAGAGTCCCAGCAGGAGGCCAGTCCCTGTGCTTCCCAGAGTCCCAGCAGGAGGCCAGTCCCTGTGCTCCCCAGAGTCCCAGCAGGAGGCCAGTCCCTGTGCTCCCCAGAGTCCCAGCAGGAGGCCAGTCCCTGTGCTCCCCAGAGTCCCAGCAGGAGGCCAGTCCCTGTGCTCCTCAGAGTTGATCAGAGTTGGTTCATATGGCACTAACATGTCATTAATGTACTTTGAGGCCATGGAGAGACAAAACAAAGCTGTTTTAAAGTCTATTCTCTGAGCCACAGGAGCCAGTGCAGAGACCTGAGAACTGGACTAATGTGGTCGTACTTCCGGGTTTCTGTTCAGTACTCGAGCTGAGAAGAGGCTTTAGGACTCAGATAATTCTACATTTCTAGACCATGACTCTCCCAGGCCCTTCCCCAGCGGAGCAGACAGTTCCCTCTCCAGTAGATACACTCTGTGCTCGTGGACAGAGTTAAACAGGTTTTCCTTTCCTCACAATAGAAGTGATTTGTGGTCAGAATGTTTAGCAGCCTGAGGTTTTGTGAGTCTGTGGGTGCGTAAGAGTGTGGCCCGGCTCCAGAGGAAGTGGTCCCATCATGAGCCCACCTCAGAGGAGGGGGCAAGGACACAGGGTTTCTCTCTGGTTTCTGTGGAGACCTGGCTCCATCTTGAATGTTAATGCTGGTGTCAATACGTATAGTTTTATCTTTTAAGGACAATTGCCTTTAGAACAAACTGATGATGAAGCTGCCTCCAGAGCAGAGGCGTGTTTCAGTATTAGTGCTTCTTGCAGTACAGTTGTAGAAATACTGCTTTGTTTGAAACGTTGATGCATTCTGAAGTGGCAGTATGTACCTTTTTAAAATGCGTATTATGAATGGCATAAAACTTTCTGTCTTTCTGTGGTAGAACAATTCTCCACAGAATCATATCTTCTCATCCAAACTGTGTATACATTCTGGCGTACATTATTTTAAAGGAAAGTGGAACTGGCTCCATTATCATGAACCACACATTCAAGACCATACCATTGGTTTATTTCATTTTGTCTGCTTTGCTTGATGTATTTAAATGGTTAAACAGACACTATTTACACCAGGGATCTCAAACATGCTACTCTGGGCCCATATAATGTTTAATTTAAAGCTAATTTTATCAAGAACACAACCACCTTATTTATATTACCATAAACATTGAACCCTAGGCGTATAAAAAAATACATAAAGTGAGTTTTATTCAACCTCTTCATAATATCTAAACTCATATTCAATAAAAGCAAAAATACCAAGATGCAAATGGCACTTTCCACAAAGTCTCTCTGTTTTTGTGTCTGTTCTTCGCACAAATGCTTTCTTTTATACTGGTATTATTAAAGAATCTTTAGTTACCCTGGAGCTAAGTAAAACGACGTGTCATTTTAGTGTTTAATTCTACATCTGCGTGAGCGTATATTCGTTACTGTTAATATATTTTACACAAACCCACATCTGTGATAAATATATATAAATATATGAGACTCACTCAGACCCAGCTGAACTGAGTTTGAGGCCACATTTAAAGTAAATTTGGTCAAACTAATGTGAATTTCTAAACTGTCTAATGCTGATAAGATATTCTGTGTAATTCATAACTTAAAAGATTTACAGGTTGCTTCTCCGTTGCCGTCTACTATTGTGTATGATCAGCCCTTTCTCAGCAAAGTCCCAGGAGGTGTTTCTCTCTGCAGAGGACTTTATATCTCCTGGGACTGGGACTGGGACTGGGACTGGGACTGGGACTGGGGTCTCACTTTGCTGCTGTGAACATTATAAACGGAAGGAGACGCTGTGATTGATTTCCATTTCCATTTTGAGTCACGGAGCCTGAGGTTTTATTGGATCCACGTGAATCCTTCTGAGACCACAGCGCTGTGTAACGTAATAACATTTCTCATTAGTAAAGTGTTGGCTCCAGAGGTCACCTTCCACAGGCTGAGTGCGTGGATCAGCAGTGTTCTGTGGGGACAGCTTTACTGACGGGAATATATCACTGCAAACACTTTGATCAGAGAATCACAATCACAGAAGTTTGAAAAGTGGTGATCTTTGAGCTGACCAGTCTGTTCTGAGGTTTGCTCAGAGCAGGAGTAAGACGACTGCAGCTGGCATCAGATCAGCAAAGACTTTTAGGTCGGATCTTGGTCCAGGTGACTACTTTTGAAACTTCCTCTGTGATAGATATAAACAAGTATAACTTCACACATATATGAAAGTTAATTGTTACTAAAAACCAGTATTGAAACTAGATTTGAGTAAGTAATTATTAATTAATTAATTAAAAGACCAGGAGAAGACCAGGAGAAGACTAGGTGAAGACTAGGTGAAGACCAGGAGAAGACCAGGAGAAGACCAGGTGAAGACCAGGAGAAGACCAGGAGAAGACCAGGAGAAGACCAGGTGAAGACCAGGTGAAGACCAGGAGAAGACCAGGTGAAGACCAGGTAAAGACCAGGTAAAGACCAGGTAAAGACCAGGTAAAGACCAGGTAAAGACCAGGTAAAGACCAGGTGAAGACCAGGTGAAGACCAGGTGAAGACCAGGTGAAGACCAGGTGAAGACCAGGTGAAGACCAGGTGAAGACCAGGTGAAGACCAGGTGAAGACCAGGTGAAGACCAGGTGAAGACCAGGAGAAGACCAGGAGAAGACCAGGAGAAGACCAGGAGAAGACCAGGAGAAGACCAGGAGGAGACCCGGAGGAGACCCGGAGGAGACCCGGAGGAGACCCGGAGGAGACCAGGAGGAGACCAGGAGGAGACCAGGAGGAGACCAGGAGGAGACCAGGAAAAGACAAGGAGAAGACAAGGAGAAGACCAGGAGAAGACCAGGAGAAGACCAGGAGAAGACTAGGTGAAGACCAGGAGAAGACCAGGAGAAGACCAGGAGAAGACCAGGAGAAGACCAGGAGAAGACCAGGAGAAGACCAGGAGAAGACCAGGAGAAGACCAGGAGAAGACCAGAAGTATTGTCTTTCCGTTACATTTCACTGTAATATGTGTTAGTTACTGTTATCTACCTGAAAACACAGAAGGACCTAAATGAAGATCATTTGTTCACATTAGTTTCAATCACAAAGCTGTCGGGAACCGGCCTGTGTCTTCTCCTCCGCAGCATTCGTCTTCAGTCATAACGGAAAGTAAAAACTCTCCAGAAAATCAGGAACCGGATCAGCAGCAGGTAGAGCAGCAGATGGAGCAGCAGGTGGAGCAGCAGGTGGAGCAGCAGATGGAGCAGCAGATGGAGCAGCAGGTGGAGCAGCAGGTGGAGCAGCCTGTGACCTCTGCGCTGGTGTGGCTTTACATAGACTTTTGTGAAACCCTAATCTACTAAAAAACGCTGTCGATGAGACCCTGATGTGGTGTGCTAGCTAACCGTTCTCTACAGCTAACCCAGTGTGTCCACCTGACTGAGACTGAAATACACTCAACACTTTTGCATGTTTGAAAATGAAACCAGTGATGTGTACGTCGAGAGGAACCAGTTGAGGCGGCTTGGGCATCTGTTCCGGGCACGTCCCACCGGGAGGAGACCAGGAAAAGACCAGGAGGAGACCAGGAGGAGACCAGGAGGAGACCAGGAGAAGACCAGGTGAAGACCAGGAGGAGACCAGGAGGAGACCAGGAGGAGACCAGGAGGAGACCAGGAGGAGACCAGGAGGAGACCAGGAGGAGACCAGGACGAGACCAGGACGAGACCAGGACGAGACCAGGACGAGACCAGGACGAGACCAGGACGAGACCAGGACGAGACCAGGACGAGACCAGGACGAGACCAGGACGAGACCAGGACGAGACCAGGACGAGACCAGGACGAGACCAGGACGAGACCAGGACGAGACCAGGACGAGACCAGGACGAGACCAGGACGAGACCAGGACGAGACCAGGACGAGACCAGGACGAGACCAGGACGAGACCAGGACGAGACCAGGAGGAGACCAGGAGGAGACCAGGAGGAGACCAGGAGGAGACCAGGAGGAGACGCTGGAGGGACGGTGTCTCTCAGCTGGCCTGGGAACGCCTCGAGGTCCCTCCGGATGAGCTGGAAAAATTGCGTGTGGAGAGGGAAATCTGGGCGTCTCTGCTTAGACTGCTGCCCCTGCGACCCGGCGACGGATGAAGCAGAAGAAAATGGATGGATGATGCATATACAACTATTAAAAATGAAGTTTCCTGGTTGAAGTCAAATCCTTGATGATGGTTGCATGGACATGGTCAGGTTTGGTCTACATCCTAATACAGAGCCAGGTGGTGAAACATATGTATTATATATTTTTAAAAACATACTCATAGCCTTTAATTAGACGCAACCCCCACATGGTTTCAAGGTTATATTTAAAGAATGTAAATGTTTGTCTTTTGTTCTTACAGGATGAATTGTCCAACGCGAGTCCTGGCTCCAAGTCGGCCTCTCCGTCCAAAAGCATAAAGTCCTCCAGCTCGGCTCAGGGTCCAGCGTCGGAGCTCAGGGGCGGGACCACGTCTGACGGCACCAAGGAAGCGACAGAGGCGTCCAATCAGGAGAGAGGAACTGCAGACGGACGCACCAGCAACTTCCAGGGACAGGACGGAAAACCAGAGGCAGATAAAGAAAACCAGAAAAGCCCAGATTCTTCTTCCTCCCGAGATGATGCAGGTGGGTTTATGTTTATATTTATGTCATAGCTGTGAATCATGTCAGAATGGGCTCTATCATTTTCTACATTTGAATACTGTTGTTAGCTATTTGTTTTGTTTATGTGGATGGATGTGTTTCTGCTGCTACTGGACACCTTAATTTCTCATACGGAGATCAATAAACTATCTGTGTATGTATCTGTCAGGACAGTGACCCCACAGAATGTAGGCTGTAGGTAAGATCTCTGCTGTTTTAATGAATATCAAACCAGAGAGAAACCAAAGTACGTTAGTGTTAAAGAAGCAACACTTTAGGTAAGTTCAAAAGATCCTCCTGTTATACGCAGTAGCGCCTCCTGCTGGTTTATGTGAACAGTGCACTGAGAGTAGAGCCCTGATCAGAATCAGAATCATTTTTATTGCCATGTAAGTAACAGGAAGTCACAGACTTGGAAATTGCTTTGGCTCAGTGCATCAGTCAGAAAGAGAGGTAAAAAATAGAGAATAGAGTGAGGCATAATAATAATAATCAGCATACACTTCTAAGATATAAAATTTAAATTATAATTATCACGATTACAATGACTTTATACAATATACAAGCACACAATTTGCGGTAAGCAGTGCTATTTGTCTGATACATAGATATTTAGAGCCTCGTAGGAGAAATGCAGGTGTCCAGTAGCAGCAGAAACACATCCATCCAAACAAACAAAACATGAACATAAATAGATAATACTAAAAGTAG
Source organism: Knipowitschia caucasica (assembly GCA_964034765.1). Taxonomy (NCBI): domain Eukaryota; kingdom Metazoa; phylum Chordata; class Actinopteri; order Gobiiformes; family Gobiidae; genus Knipowitschia; species Knipowitschia caucasica. The sequence continues at coordinate 42,451,080 of OZ035831.1, forward strand.
CTAACAATAGTATCAACATGCAGCAGCACTTTAGTTCACAGCAGCAGAGGCAGCAGCACAGCAGAGGCAGAGGCAGCAGCACTTTAGGTCACAGCAGCAGAGGCAGCAGCAGCAGAGGCAGCAGCACTTTAGGTCACAGCAGCAGAGGCAGCAGCAGCAGAGGCAGCAGCACTTTAGGTCACAGCAGCAGAGGCAGCAGCAGCAGAGGCAGCAGCACTTTAGGTCACAGCAGCAGAGGCAGCAGCATTTTAGGTCACAGCAGCAGAGGCAGCAGCAGCAGAGGCAGCAGCAGCACAGGCAGCAGCAGCACAGGCAGCAGCAGAGGCAGCAGCACTTTAGGTCACAGCAGCAGAGGCAGCAGCACTTTAGGTCACAGCAGCAGAGGCAGCAGCACTTTAGGTCACAGCAGCAGAGGCAGCAGCAGAGGCAGCAGCAGTAGAGGCAGCAGCAGCAGAGGCAGCAGCACAGGCAGCAGCAGCAGCAGAGGCAGCAGCAGTAGAGGCAGCAGCAGAGGCAGCAGCACAGGCAGCAGCACAGGCAGCAGCACAGGCAGCAGCACAGGCAGCAGCACAGGCAGAGGCAGCAGTAGAGGCAGCAGCAGCAGCAGAGGCAGCAGCAGAGGCAGCAGCAGAGGCAGCAGCAGAGGCAGCAGCACAGGCAGCAGCACAGGCAGCAGCACAGGCAGCAGCACAGGCAGCAGCACAGGCAGCAGCAGAGGCAGCAGTAGAGGCAGCAGCAGAGGCAGCAGCAGAGGCAGCAGTAGAGGCAGCAGCAGAGGCAGCAGAGGCAGCAGCAGCAGAGGCAGCAGCATTTTAGGTCACAGCAGCAGAGGCAGCAGCAGCACAGGCAGCAGCAGCAGAGGCAGCAGCAGCACAGGCAGCAGCAGCAGAGGCAGCAGCAGCAGAGGCAGCAGCACTTTAGGTCACAGCAGCAGAGGCAGCAGCAGAGGCAGCAGCAGTAGAGGCAGCAGCAGAGGCAGCAGCACAGGCAGCAGCACAGGCAGCAGCACAGGCAGCAGCAGAGGCAGCAGCAGAGGCAGCAGCAGCAGAGGCAGCAGCACAGGCAGCAGCACAGGCAGCAGCAGCAGAGGCAGCAGCAGCAGAGGCAGCAGCAGTAGAGGCAGCAGCAGCACAGGCAGCAGCACAGGCAGCAGCACAGGCAGCAGCACAGGCAGCAGCAGAGGCAGCAGTAGAGGCAGCAGCAGCAGCAGCAGCAGCAGAGGCAGCAGCACAGGCAGCAGCAGCAGAGGCAGCAGCAGCAGAGGCAGCAGCAGCAGAGGCAGCAGCAGAGGCAGCAGCACAGGCAGCAGCAGCAGAGGCAGCAGCAGCAGAGGCAGCAGCAGAGGCAGCAGCAGAGGCAGCAGCACAGGCAGCAGCACAGGCAGCAGCACAGGCAGCAGTAGAGGCAGCAGCAGAGGCAGCAGCAGAGGCAGCAGAGGCAGCAGAGGCAGCAGCAGCAGAGGCAGCAGCAGCAGAGGCAGCAGCAGAGGCAGCAGCAGAGGCAGCAGCAGAGGCAGCAGAGGCAGCAGCAGCAGAGGCAGCAGCAGCAGAGGCAGCAGCAGAGGCAGCAGCAGAGGCAGCAGCAGCAGAGGCAGCAGCAGCAGAGGCAGCAGCAGAGGCAGCAGCAGAGGCTGTGTGGGGCCTATTGAATATCAACTCAGTCTCGTCTACCTGGAAAAGGAACCTAATGTACCGGATTTTTCTGACTTTAAGATGGGACTTTTTACCTGTATCGTTAAGGCTGCAGCTTATAGTAATGTGCAGCTTAATTTTGTTGCTTTTATTACTCACAGTAACAAGAAACATTTTTCAATATTACAAAGTGGGAAAGGTGCAGCTTATAATCAGGTGCAGTTTATAATCAGGTGCAGATTATAATCAGGTGCAGTTTATAATCAGGTGCAGTTTATAATCAGGTGCAGATTATAATCAGGTGCAGTTTATAATCAGGTGCAGTTTATAATCAGGTGCAGTTTATAATCAGGTGCAGCTTATAATCAGGTGCAGTTTATAATCAGGTGCAGTTTATAATCAGGTGCAGCTTATAATCAGGTGCAGTTTATAATCAGGTGCAGTTTATAATCAGGTGCAGCTTATAATCAGGGCAGCTTATAATCAGGTGCAGTTTATAATCAGGTGCAGCTTATAATCAGGTGCAGTTTATAATCAGGTGCAGTTTATAATCAGGTGCAGCTTATAATCAGGTGCAGCTTATAATCAGGGCAGTTTATAATCAGGTGCAGCTTATAATCAGGTGCAGTTTATAATCAGGTGCAGCTTATAATCAGTCCGGATAATAATCATAGTAACTACATAATGTATTCATGTATAATTAAAACCCCTGGTGTGTGTTGTCAAAATGTACTTTCTATTTGGTTTATTGCACAACATGTTTTACCCATTATTGACCACAAGATGGCGGAGTGGAGAAAGGCCTCGCGGTGTGGATTCAAACCCAACACTTAAAGAATATTTCTGATCATCAGTGAAAAACACATGGATCTAGATTCTTTTATTCATGTATTTTCTTTCAGATTCCCACAGATAGAGTGAACAACGTGGCTCGACAATTCTATTCTTTATGTTAACAGCGGTCTTCTCCGACGGCGCAGACGAGCTGGAGAAGTCTGCGGTTCAGGCCATCATCGAGTCCACTCCGGAGCTGGACATGGAGCTGGAGGGACTCAAAGCAACAAGGTACTGCACCAGTACTGCACCAGTACTGCACCAGTACTGCACCAGTACTGCACCAGTACTGCACCAGTACTGCACCAGTACTGCACTCAGAACTCAGGGAATCTGAAGAGGTATCGTATATAGCATTTGTAAATACAGCAGCACATGCTGAAACTATGGGAAGTACTGTCGCTTGATTGTATATTTGTGTTTATATATTTGCACGTGTATGTGTGCTGTAATCACTGTACAAGGAAAACACTGTACAAAAGTCCTCCATAAACTAAGGAAGGTACATATAGCAAACTATCTGAAAGACACGCCCCCGCCGCCTGTCAACTCCCGCCCACATGTTTCGGACAAACACTGCCGAAATTAATCAAATACCACTTGTCACTTTAGACAAAAATGATAAACCAGGAGCAAAATTCCACCATCAAACCATCAGGGACCATAGTGTAAACCAATTAAAACGTTGGCTTGAATGTCGTGGTCTGTAACTGGTAGAAAGTTTGAGTTGATAAAAAGGTAATGGTGAGGATTATGCTAACATTATCCTGTCATTTAAATTCAATGCTAGCGCCTTCTTTGTTTATTTTGCTGTGATTAACTTCGATTTATCAAGTTGTTTTTTGTACTGTCCACTTTGTAATTAGTTTGATCATTAGTTAGTTACTGTCAGCTGATATTATAATAGATCCATGGGGTCACAACGGGCTACGCCACTACTGTCTCTGAGAGAAACTATCAGAGCCACACTCAGTAAACACAAATCACACATTTAAATGTTAATGGGAGAATATATTATACATATATTCGTAACACACGTGCACGAAGGTTTTCAGAATTATCTGTTTTCATGGAAAAAAAATACTTTTTTAATGCGACTAAAGCGATCGCTTTTTTGAAGTAGGTGAACCAGCCTCACTGTTACTCGCCTGCCACGGGAAAACCTTTGGGAACTATTTTCTTTGCACTCATTAAATAAACCTTTTGGTTTTAATAAAAGTGACTAAAGTTAATTTTGTGTGTTCAGTTTGTACAAAGCAGTATAATAAGCGGACCCCGACGCGCTTCGTCTGTACTTATTTTCTGATAGTCACAAAGTTGAAAAAAAGGTGTGAGAATTGTATACATTCTGGATTAGGACAAACAATACTAATATGGATTGATGGGCGTAAATGAAAAAGAGAAAGTTTGTGCTAACTACATTCAGAAGAGCTCAGACGGACCTGTTACGGCGGTCCAGGTCCAGGTCCAGTCCCAGCTAAACGTAGCTAGGACTGGATCTGGTCTACATAATAATGAATATGTTGTACGATGTTCTGTTCTGCACACACACACGCGCACGCACACACACACGCACACACACACGCACGCACACACACACACACACACGCACACACACGTTTTCTGTTGCATGCCTAAAAAATTTATCTCTCCACATATTTACGTCGTTTGTTGTATGTTTGCTCTTTTACCAAATCAAAGTAAAAAAATGAATAAAAACATGCACAATCGATCTGAATGTAATGAGTAAATGGAAACGTGTTTTATAAAATGTGCTATACATATAAAGTGGATGTATAAATATAAATCTCCTCTACGCTCCGCAGCACGCCGTCTAAAGGCGGCGTGGAGAACCTGGTTTTCGACCGGAACACGGACTCTCTGTTCGAGGAGCTGTCGTCTGCCGGGAACGACCTGGTGGGGGACGTGGACGAGGGGGCCGACCTGCTGGGTAAGAGCCACACACCGAGGGGGGGGGGGCGACCAGCTGGGTAAGAGCCACACACTGAGGGGGGGGCCGACCTGCTGGGTAAGAGCCACACACCGAGGGGGGGGGGGGCGACCAGCTGAGTAAGAGCCACACACCGAGGGGGGGCCGACCTGCTGGGTAAGAGCCACACACCGGGGGGGGGGGGCCGACCTGCTGGGTAAGAGCCACACACTACACCGAGGGGGGGGCGACCTGCTGGGTAAGAGCCACACACTACACCGAGGGGGGGGCGACCTGCTGGGTAAGAGCCACACACTACACCGAGGGGGGGGCGACCTGCTGGGTAAGAGCCACACACTACACCGAGGGGGGGGCGACCTGCTGGGTAAGAGCCACACACCGAGGGGGGGCCGACCTGCTGGGTAAGAGCCACACACCGAGGGGGGGGGCCGACCTGCTGGTAAGAGCCACACACTACACCGAGGGGGGGGCCGACCTGCTGGGTAAGAGCCACACACCGAGGGGGGGGCCGACCTGCTGGGTAAGAGCCACACACCGAGGGGGGGGGCGACCTGCTGGGTAAGAGCCACACACCGAGGGGGGGGGCGACCTGCTGGGTAAGAGCCACACACCGAGGGGGGGCCGACCTGCTGGGTAAGAGCCACACACCGAGGGGGGGGCGACCTGCTGGGTAAGAGCCACACACCGAGGGGGGGGCGACCTGCTGGGTAAGAGCCACACACCGGGGGGGGGGCGACCTGCTGGGTAAGAGCCACACACCGGGGGGGGGGCGACCTGCTGGGTAAGAGCCACACACCGAGGGGGGGCCGACCTGCTGGGTAAGAGCCACACACCGAGGGGGGGGCGACCTGCTGGGTAAGAGCCACACACCGAGGGGGGGGCGACCTGCTGGGTAAGAGCCACACACCGAGGGGGGGGGCGACCTGCTGGGTAAGAGCCACACACTACACCGAGGGGGGGGCCGACCTGCTGGGTAAGAGCCACACACCGAGGGGGGGGCGACCAGCTGGGTAAGAGCCACACACCGAGGGGGGGGGCGACCTGCTGGGTAAGAGCCACACACTACACCGAAGGGGGGGGACCTGCTGGGTAAGAGCCACACACCGAGGGGGGGGGACCTGCTGGGTAAGAGCCACACACTGAGGGGGGGGACCTGCTGGGTAAGAGCCACACACCGAGGGGGGGGGACCTGCTGGGTAAGAGCCACACACTGAGGGGGGGGACCTGCTGGGTAAGAGCCACACACTGAGGGGGGGGACCTGCTGGGTAAGAGCCACACACCGAGGGGGGGGGACCTGCTGGGTAAGAGCCACACACTGAGGGGGGGGACCTGCTGGGTAAGAGCCACACACCGAGGGGGGGGGGACCTGCTGGGTAAGAGCCACACACTGAGGGGGGGGACCTGCTGTGGGTAAGAGCCACACACCGAGGGGGGGGGGGGGGGGCTGCTGCGTAAGAGCCACACACCGAGGGGGGGGGGGCCTGCTGGGTAAGAGCCACACACCGACGGGGGGGGGTGGGGGCCTGCTGGGTAAGAGCCACACACCGAGGGGGGGGGGACCTGCTGGGTAAGAGCCACACACCGAGGGGGGGGGGGGGCCTGCTGGGTAAGAGCCACACGCTACACCTTCTATTCTCAGTTTTTAAAAATCCAAAATCAACCAATGTTTTCTTCCCACGCTTCGCCGCTCGCCGCGACACAGACGAGTTCTCCGGTGGGTAGTAGAGAAGTGCTCAGGTGTAGAGATTAGATTAGAATCACCCCACATCAAAGTCTCTTCGTGTGTCCCTTTGATAATGTGAACTGTTAAGTCCCTTTAATAAGCAGAGACATTATTTAGCACTGGAACTCCCAGAGCCGTCATTTTGACTGTCCCCAGTGAAGGTAAAAAACCTATAAATGACTTTCAATAATTATTCAGTAATTATATTTCAATAATAATTTCAATAATTACTTCTGAGAAATTCCCCAACCATCTTTTTGGTTTTTGCCAGATTTATTAATAGTAATTTATATGTTTTTTCACTTTCACTCACTTTTAATAAGAGCTAAAGCTTGTTAATATAACTTGAATTAAAAACAGTTTGTTGAAAAGCTAATGCTAACAAATGCTAACTGCTGACAGTAAACAGTGTGTTGCTATGGTAATCAGAAATCACTTTTCTCTGGTAAAAACCCAAGCTGAACCAGGGCCAGTCCAGGGCCAGTCCCTAAGACCATTCCAAGACCATTCCAAGACCATTCCAAGACCATTCCAAGACCAGTCCAAGACCATTCCAAGACCAGTCCAAGTCCAGTCCAAGACCAGTCCAAGACCAGTCCAGGAAAAGCAGCTTGAAAAAAGGGTTTTAACTGACTGAAGAAAGTAATCAAAAACGAAAAGAACATTTGAAATATCAGGACCATCCATCCATCCATTTTCTTCCCCTTAATCCATGTCTGGGTCGGGGGGTGGCCAGAGCTGCCACCCAGTCCACATAGCACCAGCCCCTCACTGATCCTCTGCAGGTGGTGAGTCCACAGAAGGACGGCTGCTCTACGGCACAGCCAGTGGGGGCTTCAGGCAAAGTGGGGTTAAGTGTCAGCAGTCATCAGTGGGAGTCGATCTCATGGTGGGCTCGAACCCACGACCTTTTGGCTCAAAGGCCAATTTTCAGGACCATCTCATAAAAATAATGACATAGAAATAAATTTCATATAGAAAAAGAAAAATTCCCAAACTTTTGAAGACCAAAAAGGTACATGAGTATTTACACTTCTAAAACTAAAATCTGTCAAATCGACTGGGAGTTCTAGTGTTGGGCGGCACGGTGGCTGAGTGGTTAGCACTCTCGCCTCTCAGCAAGAAGGTCCTGGGTTCGAATCCCGGCCGGACCAGGGCCTTTCTGAGTGGAGTTTGCATGTTCTCCCCGTGTCTGCGTAGGTTTCCTCCGGGTACTCCGGTTTCCCCTACCACTAAAAATATGTACAATAGTTCTGGCATGCGCCTCCTGTTCGGCGACCCCGCTCCCATCTCTGTGTGGAGTGAGAGACAAGTGCCCAAAAAATAACAATTGTAAACCGCTTTGTGACTCTGGTCTGTGAAAGGCGGTATATAAATAAAGCTTACTTACTTACTTACTTACTTACTTAACCCGGTTCATTGGCTCGTTCACCATCATCGTTAGACCCATCGTTTATCCCTCGGTTGATCGTCCTTTGAGTGGCGTCTGTATCAACTCTGGGCTTTTTATTATTATGTGAAATGACCAACATATTTCTGATTTCCTCTCTGCTGACAGACTTCAACTTTCTGGGTAAAAAGGATAATACTGGCTAATACTGTGTTTTATTTACACTTTTGAATTGACATGTTTTTTCTACGTGAATGTTTAAGGCATGGGACGAGAAGTGGAGCATCTCATCCAAGAAAACACCCACCTGCTGGAGATTAAGTGAGGACCGGTTTTATTCTTCCATTTCACTTTTAGACCACGACACTTTGAAAGGACTTGTTACTTCACTGCAAAAAGTGATGGAATATAAGTCATAAAATGTCAAAAAATGCTCAAATTTGGATAACTGTCTGAATTTGAGCAAGATTTGACAATGGGACAATGCAAAATGATCTTGTTTTAAAAAAATTACAATAAATTCTCCCTTGGAATGAGGAAATGTAGGAACAGTTCTTGGATAAAAACTCATATTTTGCAATTGTTTACCGTGTTGTTCATGTTGTGGGGTAGTTTTAGCTGTAGTATTTGGACCTCACCGAAAATGTGTTATCTTTTAAGGTTGTGGCCATATCTGCAGGTAAAAGCCAGATTCTGTTAGACCTCTGAAGCTGTGCAGGGTAGGGCCTGGTTAGTACTGTGATGGGAGACCTCTGAGAACAGCAGGTGCCACAGTGGGGCGGCTGCGGCGGTAATGTGCCAAACTGTGGTTGTGTCCGTAGGCAAGACACTTCCCCCACATTAGAATGAGTCTGATGTGTGTGTGAATGGTTGGTGGGAGGGGCTGATGGTACAGACTGGTTGCTTGGCTTGTCTGGGGCACATTGATATAATATTATTATACTTAGAGCCCCACTGATTTTGGCGTCCCCGTTAACCAATATTCATCTGCCGATTAATCTGTTTTCATGTGGTTATCATTTAATTTGAGTGTATATGCATGTAGTTGATAAACAAAAGTATTCACAGAAGAGAAGAAGAGAGAAACTTGAAGTTGCAAACATTCATAGTGATTGCCATTCATTTAAATAGGCAGAATTTGTTGATGGGAAAAGGTCCTAGGGCCACATAGAAACATGAATTGGACCGCATGTGGCACTCGGGCCGTACTTTGCCCTGGCCTGTAAAATATCATCAAAATAGTCCTTATACAGCCCTAGACTAATCTCTTGTTTACTTTTTGCGACGATCAAACCACTGTTAGGGTTCTGTCAGTGGTGACAAAGGCTCCCTGTGTTGTGTAGATGTTTGTTGTGCTGTTGTGTGGTGTTAAACCTCGTGTGTGCTTTCGACTTTTGCAGAAACGCTTTGAATGTGGTGAAGAACGATCTGATTGGTCAGCTGGACGAGATGACCTGTGAGAAGGAGGTGCTGCAGGGAGAGCTGACCGCAGTCTCTCTGGCCAAGGCCAAACTGGAGGAGAAGAACAAGGAGCTGGAGGACGAGATCAGAAAGTGAGGAGGAGCCGCTCGAGGACTCTTCACTTCAGAAACACAATTAAAGATGATTTGTTCTCACGCAGGCTTCGCACGGAGCTGGAGGAGGCGAAACACAAGGTCAAGAACGACGCTGAAGACGATGTGAGTGTTCTTCAGCCACACGTCAGACTGTTTTGGACTGGAGGGGTCGATTCTGTTCAGTATCACCATATTATGGCCATTAGATTGTTACAGTAGAGAAAAGTATCGCGATATTTGATTCAATGACGATCTGTTTCACTGTTTTGTGTTTACTCTAGTCTTTTATCTGAGCTTTTTGTAAAGCTAGTTTGTTAATTTGGTGCAAAAAACTAAAAATATACTAAACACAGTGAGAGGAGACACACACATGAACACACACAGTCAGATATTGTTTATATTTGGCTGCTGTGACGCACTTTGAGCTGCACTTGTGTCTAAAAGGTGCGATACAAATAAAGCAATTTTTATTCAGAACACATAGGCGAATGGCTCATGTCCAGTCCACTCGAATGAGGATAAACTTTTGGTCAAAAACACACAACTTGAGCTGCAGAAAGATGCTGGGGCGCAAATACATCACAGTATCAATAGCAGGCGTTATAAAGTTATACACTACTTTAGTTTTCTAATTTTCTAACACCAAATCGTGTGTCTGTGTCTCTCTCTTGTCTATGTCCTTGTGTGTCTGTGTGTCTCTGTCTGTGTGTGTCTCTGTGGGTGTGCACGTGTCTGTGTGTGTGTCTCTCTCTCTGTGTGTCTCTCTCTGTGTCTGTCTCTGTCTCTCTCTGTCTCTGTGTGTGTCTCTCTCTCTCTCTGTGTGTGTCTCTCTCTCTCTCTGTCTCTGTCTCTCTCTGTCTCTGTGTGTGTCTCTCTCTGTCTCTAGAGCGACGTGCCCACAGCTCAGAGGAAGCGGTTCACTCGGGTGGAGATGGCCCGGGTCCTGATGGAGCGGAACCAGTACAAGGAGCGCCTGATGGAGCTGCAGGAGGCGGTGCGCTGGACCGAGATGATCCGGTACCGGCCTCACTTTACACCACTAAACTACAGATCCTATACATACAACTCTGCTAAGGTCAGGGTCAGGGAGCCGCATGTATAGACTTCACCAGAACTTTCGCTTCTCAGCAAGGTACTAGGTTCAAACCCCGTTCGGAACAGGGTGTTTCTAAGTGGAGTTTGCATGTTCTCCCCGTGTCTGCGTGGGTTTCATCCAGTTTCTCCTCCCAATGAAAACATGTAGTACAGCGACCACTGCTGCTGATAGAGGCCCAGAGGAACTTTCAGGATGCGTCAAATGCAGAGGATAAGTTTCCCTTTAGGGATGAATAAAAGTGTTTCTTAAAGAAGCTATACCCAATGTATTTTCTAATGAGTTCATAAAAATGCATATTACTACAAAGTAATCTTTTTTTAAGTAATCTTTTATTTATATATACCGCCTTTTCACTGCAGATCAGAGTCTCAAAGCGGTTTACAATTTTTTGGGCATTTGTCTCTCACTCCACACAGAGATGGGAGCGGGGCCAGTACAGGAGGCGCATGCCAGAACTATTGTACATATTTTTAGTGGTAGGGGAAACCGGAGGAAACCTACGCAGACACGGGGAGAACATGCAAACTCCACTCAGAAAGGCCCTGGTCCGACCGGGATTCGAACCCAGGACCTTCTTGCTGAGAGGCGAGAGTGCTATCCACTCAGCCACCGTGTCGCCCTGGCACAAAGATGCACAAAGAAGGTGTATTATAATCCGTAATTTAATTGAAAATTTGAGCTCATTGATTCAGCTATGTGTGAATTCAGGCCGTAAAAAGTGCTGAGTAGAGACTTAGCGTGACGCCCGCTCTCCTCCAATCACAGAACGAGGAGCGGCGCTATTACGAACAGGCCATGCCTCCTCTAGGCCACGCCTCCTCTAGGTCACGCCTCCTCTAGCCTCTACAGCGCTGCTAAACACAGTAGCATGTTAGCATAAGTGGCTATAACTCCTCTGGCTGTAACTGCAGACACAGCAAAACAGCCCAAACCACACAACAGTGAGGAAGAGAAGAGGAACTAAAGCCAAAACATGATCAAAGAAGAAACCAAGCCCTGAACAGAGCTAGCTTACATCGTATCCTCTGGAGAGACTGGTCTATGGGAGAGACCTGCGGGACCGCCTCGGACTATCTACGCTCGGACTATCTACGCTCGGCCTCTCTACGCTCGGACTATCTACGCTCCGACTATCTACGCTCGGACTATCTGTGCTCGGACTATCTGTGCTCGGACTATCTGTGCTCGGACTATCTGTGCTCAGACTATCTACGCTCGGACTATCTGGGCTCGGACTATCTGCGCTCGGACTATCTGCGCTCGGACTATCTGCGCTCGGACTATCTGCGCTCGGACTATCTACGCTTGGACTATCTGCGCTCGGACTATCTGCGCTCGGACTATCTGCGCTCGGACTATCTGCGCTCGGACTATCTGCGCTCGGACTATCTACGCTCGGACTATCTACGCTCGGACTATCTACGCTCGGACTATCTACGCTCGGACTATCTACGCTCGGACTATCTGCGCTCGGACTATCTGCGCTCGGACCACATTTGGACGCGGAACTAGCGGTAATCTTTCAGTTATATATTTTGTTAGCAGTGCGTTGCTTTTGTACCATTTCATCAGTGATTGTTGTACAGCTTACAAGAAGTTGTGCTAATGCTACTGTTAGCATACGTAACAGATCAAAAATAAAACTAGATGGCTCTGTGGGATGAGAGCGTAGGGGAAATGAGAAGCCTGTGAGCGAGTTGGGGGCGGGGCTAAACATTCAAACTGAAAAAACCTGCAGAAACGTATATAGCTCCTTTAAGCTTAAATTAATAGCATTTTATTCGCATATGATTATTCGACCCAAGAAGATTTTTAGTATATCTTTGAGTAATTACTAAATACAGACAAAAGAAGCAGTGTCACCTGCTGACTCAGGTGACACTGAGATGCACGGGAGGCCCCCGTGTGAGCTCTCCGTTTAGTTCATATTTTAAACGTTTTTAGTATACATGTTGCTGATATTTTAATACATTTTGGGGATACTCTTAGTTGACTTCTTAATATTGATTCAGTGTTCTTATTCATCACAATCTTACATACAAACAAGCGACGATTAAATTGAAAGTCGTTAGCACTGAGGCTACCACGAGTCCACAACGAAACTACGTCCTACTTTAAATTAGAAAGTCGGAAAAACACGGACGATGGAATGTGACAATGTAATAAGTGCCAAAAATGAAATTAGCCGCCTCACCTCGGAGCTACAGGAGAGCGATCGTGCTACTGTTACTCATCTCCGTAAGGAAGTTCTGCGTCTCACTGCAGAGTTGCAGGACAAACAAGCGCTTGTGTCCAAACTTCTTGAAGTTGCCGGTGGCCAACATTCACAGTTGCTGTCGTTGAGTGCAGCATATTACGATACAGTTGTTTGGGAGAAGTCCATTCATCCTGGGCCTTTGTGCTCAACTCCCAAGCTCCCGGCTTTGGATAATAAACGAACGGGCTGCGTCGAATCATCCAGTGCTGCTGTGGCTCATGTCCTGAGCCTCTCAAACCGATATGCAGTCCTCTCCCCTGACATTCCGGCTCTATCATCGGAACCACTGGATCAGCAGGCACACTGTACCCCGGACTCCACAGATGACCCCACTGCTCCACGCCAATCTAAATCTGTCGCCAGAAAGACGCTCTTAAAGGAAGCAGTCATGAGGCGAAAGAGTGGTCCCCCATCTCTCCTAGCCCGGTCCGCTTGTCTGATCCCACCACAGCAGCCTCAACGTGAGGAAGTGAGCTATCACAGCCGCTCTCCTCCACCGGGTCAGCAGCAGCGCCCTGAGCCAGCCCCTCTGGACTCACCAACTTCCCCGATAACACAGAGAGGTAACACAGAGTTACCCAGACAGAAAAGTGAACATGCCCGATGCTCCCCATGTGCGGGGAAGCGCTCAAGTTCGGATCTTGCTTTGGATGAGCCCGCTGGTTCTGTCCATCGAGCGCCCTCTCCGCGGCCGCGTCCACTTTTTGCCCCAACGTCTTTGATTATGGGAGATTCCATCATAAGACACGTTCGCTTTTTTAACGCAGTCACTCACTGTATTCCCGGCGCTACTGTCCCAGACCTCCTCATACGTCTCCCTCCTCTGCTTCGCTCTCTGCCGGAAACTATCTCCAAGCTGATCGTTCATGTGGGGATAAACGATATAAAACTGCAGCAGTCCGAGGTCACAAAGAAGCATTTTATGGATCTTTTTCGCCTCCTCCAATCCTCCGGTTTGTCTGTATTTATATCTGGTCCAATCCCAACCGTAAACCGGGGTGACTGTCTCTACAGTCGTGTCGTGGCGTTGGACATGTGGCTCCAGTCTACATGTAGATCCTTTAACTTTGCCTTTGTAAACAACTTCGGCCTTTTCTGGAGGCGTCACGAAGCCTATCGTTCGGATGGTCTCCACCCCAACAGATACGGCAGCAGTCTGTTGATGGACTATATTCGCCACGTTGTACAATGCTGCCAGAGGGAGGCGTGACTGTTTACATCTGAGCCCCCTTGGGCCCCCACCACATCTCTGCGCCTACCCCTCAAAAACACCGGGTGAGTACAATGGTGCAAACAGTGACTCCTATCTGTCTGGCAGTATAACTCCAGTTCTTCCACTGAACCGTGCAGCCTCTCGCTCTGAACAACAGAACACCTGTGAGAATTTTGGCCCCAAACAACCACAAAAGCTTTCACACCCTAAACTGATAGAGACTGTGCACATTCCCCGCTCCAGCTCAAAAGTAATATTTAATCTTAAAAGAGCTACTTCAGGCGTTAGACATAAAAACTTAATACAAATTCCTACCCAATCTACCAGTCCTAAGAATATGCTTGTGAAATGTGGTCTACTAAACATTAGGTCACTCTCTTCTAAATCCCTCCTTGTAAATGAATTAATCGGTGACTCCAATCTTCAGTTACTTGCCCTTTCTGAGACATGGCTCCAGCAAGACGACTATGTCAGATTGAATGAATCCAACCACCCACCCATGTAAATTATCAAAACGCTAGAGCCTCAGGCCGTGGAGGTGGTGTCGCAGTTATAGCGCACTTAAGTTTACTCCTTAATCCAAAAACTAATGGGACATACTCCTCCTTTGAAAGCCTATCACTGTCAATCTCCTGTCCAAGTTGGAGGAACCAAAAAGGTGTTTTATTCATAATAGTGTATAGACCCCCAGGTCCCTATAGTGAGTTTATAGCAGAGTTTTCTGATTTTTTAACACATTTAGTTTTGAAATGGGACAACATTGTGATAGTTGGAGATTTCAATATACATGTCGATGACTGCAAAGACTGCCTCAGCAGAGCGTTTCTTACTTTGTTAGATGGATTTGGCTTCACACAGAGTGTTAAAAAGCCAACACACAGTCACCAGCACACGCTTGATCTCATCCTGACATATGGTATCAAAGCTAGCAACATCTGTGTCCTCCCTCAAAACCCTTTACTATCAGATCACTCCCTTATCACCTTCAATATTACCCTTAATGACTACCCTGTACCACAGAATAAAACTATAATGAAACGGACCATAAACAAAACAACCATTTTAAAGTTCAAAGAAATGATAGAGCCAACATTTGGCACCATGTCAAGTGAGCCTGCTCTGAGTAGTCTAAATCCTACGGAATGTGACCAACTTGTGGACGGCACTATGAACGCACTAAAAATGGCGTTGGACGTAGTCGCTCCAATAAAACAAAAAACCATCAGGCAAAGGCATTCCTCCCCATGGTACAATTCTGAACTGCGCACTTTGAAGCAGAGGGTTAGAAAACTGGAGAGACTGAGTCGCCACTCTAACTCGGAGGCCTCTCACAGGGAATGGAGAACGTGCTTCATAATTTACAAAAATGCCCTTCGCAAGGCTCAAACACATTACTACTCAACATTAATTGAAGCAAATAAAAACAACACTAGGTTTTTGTTCAGCACTGTAGCCAGGCTGACAAACTGCCATAATTCTGTGGAACCAAAGGTGCCAATTACCCTTAGTAGCGATGAATTTCTGAATTTTTTTAACTGCAAGATCACAAAAATTCGCAATAAACTGGATGAGACGATTCCCTCCATTAGCAGGGAGCAGGGCCAAACTGTGTCATTATTGTCAGATTCGGACCCTCTGGTAACCCTGAACAGGTTCACTACCGTGAGCCAAGCCGAAATAATCTCAGCTATTGCATCCTCTAAGACATCATCTTGCATTTTAGATCCAATTCCAACTGGACTTCTTAAAGATACTCTCCCGCTAATAATTAACTCTATTTCAAGCATTATAAACACCTCACTCGAAAGTGGCTATGTTCCAAAATTATTTAAAGCTGCAGTAATCAAACCACTTCTCAAAAAACCTAATCTTGATCCCTACCTGCTTGCCAATTACAGACCCATTTCCAATCTCCCCTTTATTTCAAAAATTCTTGAAAGAGTTGTAGCCGAGCAGCTACACCGCCATCTACGGGACAATCATTTAGCAGAACAATTTCAATCAGGCTTCAGAGCTCATCACAGTACAGAAACCGCATTAGTTAATGTCACGAATGATCTTTTACTAGCCGCCGATAACGGACTGGTGTCAGTGCTAGTTCTGCTAGACCTCAGCGCCGCATTTGACACGATAGACCATAAGATACTATTACAGAGGCTAGAATGTGACATAGGTGTCAGAGGAACAGCACTTCACTGGTTCGAATCCTATTTATCAGATCGGTTCCAGTTTGTGAGTGTGAACCAAAAATCCTCACTCTGTTCTAAAGTGGCCTTTGGTGTGCCTCAAGGATCAGTACTAGGTCCGGTTTTGTTTACACTTTATATGCTACCTTTAGGAAATATTATCAGAAACCATGACATTAACTTTCACTGTTACGCAGACGACACGCAGCTTTATTTATCGGTGAGACCAAACCAAACAAACACGATAGATAGACTCAGTGCCTGTATTAAAGACATAAAGACCTGGATGACCTTGAATTACCTGCTTCTCAACCCTGATAAAACAGAGGTAATTGTCCTAGGCCCTAAAAGCATGCGTGACGCTCTCCGCGACCAGATCACTAGACTCGACAACGTCAGTATTTCCCCCAGTGACAGGGTAAGAAATTTAGGGGTCATATTTGACCAAGAGCTTTCCTTTCGAGCACATGTAAATCAATCAAAGAAAACGGCCTACTTCCATCTGCGAAATATTGGAAAAATTAGAGGTATCCTGCCGCGAAGTGATGCTGAAAAGCTTATCCATGCGTTCGTTACGTCAAGCCTTGACTACTGCAACGCTCTCCTAGCAGCGTGTCCCAAATCCACTATACACGGCCTCCAGCTAGTCCAAAATGCAGCCGCAAGGGTCCTGACAGGCACTAAACGAAGGGAACATATAACCCCAGTGTTGAAAGCGCTCCACTGGCTTCCTGTGGAGTTTAGAATCAAATTTTAAAATTCTTCTCCTGACCTACAAGGCGACAAATGGTATGGCCCCCATCTACCTCCAGAATGTACTGGAACCATACCAACCAAACCGTGCACTTCGCTCTCAGGATGCCAGACGCCTGGTGGTCCCTAGAGTGTCCAAAAGCACAGTAGGAGGCAGAGCGTTTAGCTACCAAGCTCCTGTCTTGTGGAATCAGCTTCCTACATCTATCAAAGAGGCGGACACAGTCCCTTTATTCAAGGCCAGACTTAAAACATTCCTCTTTGGATTAGCGTATGGTTAGCTCAGATAGATAACTAGTAACACTTAGGGCTATTTATCCTGCTCCCCTGTGGGCTGGACTTGTATTTTTATTATATGTATATATATATATATATTTTATTTTTTATTTTTTTCCCTATTCAACGGTTCTCAATTCACCATGCTTCCTTCATTCAAATGTTAAAATCCCTGTACATACAACTGTTTTTAATGGCCAAACATACACAACTGTTTCTAATTCCCTGTTTTTAATGCACCATACATACACAACTGTTTTTAATGCCCTGTTTTTAATGCACCATACATTCATAACTGTTTTTAATGCACCATACATACACAACTGTTTTTAATGCCCTGTTTTTAATGCACCATACATTCATAACTGTTTTTAATGCCCTGTTTTTAATGCACCATACATTCACAACTGTTTTTAATGCCCTCTTTTTAATGCACCATACATACACAATTCTGTTTTTAAAGCACCATACACACACATACACAACTGCTTTAATGCACCTTTTTTAATGCACCGTACATACACAACTGTTTAGTGCACTGTTGTGACTGCACTTTAAATGAAGCACCAAACTTTTCCCGAACTGTCTTTTCTAATATATATCTTTTTTAACCCGTCATATCCACGGACTGCAGGATAAATAGTTCTCGTTTTTTACAGTTAATTTGTTGTAAATGCTTAAATTTCGTTTTTGCATTGCTGTTCACCTGTTGTCCCTCTCTCTGTTTCATGACGCGCTGGTGGGACTCGAAACCCTGACTCCCTGGACCTGAAGACTGGTCCACAGCCGTTGGGAGTTGGCGGTTCTGTGACGCCCCTTGAGACAACTGTTGTTGTGATTTCGGGCGATACAAATAAAATTGAAAATTGAAATTGAAAACTACATAATGTTTTATTTTTGTCCAACCAATTTCAACAATCGAAGGAAAGGAACAACACCAGCCAATACCAAAGATTAAGTTAATAGTTTTCACCAATATTTTGTCTGCGTTGTCCGAGTTTGTGGGTAAAAGTTAAAAATGTGTACAACAGGTTTTGTCCTTTGATAATAATTCTTTCTCTGATGTTGTGTTTTTCCAGAGCCTCCAAGGAGAACCCCGCACTTCCAGAGAAAAAGAAATCCAGCCTGTGGCAATTGTACGTGATTTTACTTTCTTCTTCTCTGTTTTTGAATAGAACTGTTGTGCCATATTAAATCCCCCATGTTTTTTTTTTGCTTTTCTTATGGTGGTATTTAAAACGCTGGTCCGCAGGATGTAGGTACAGCTCTGCCGTTAGTGTGGACGCACGTGTTTGAAATGCATTTTGGTCGGAGCTTTAAATAGGGTTGCAAAATTACGGAAAGTTTCCAGATAATTTTCATGTGATGTTAAGATTAATTTTATTATAGTCAAGATATTCCAACAGATTTCAACAGATTTATTTGTAAGTTCCCCATAATATCATCAAAACTTACAGATTTGAGGCTGTGGACAAAACAGTGTCTCCAGTCCTCTAGAAACCCTCTGTACATGTGATGAAGACACAAGGCCAGTAGGGGGCGCTGTCTCTATTGTCACAGCGCTACTGCCTGTGATTGATTCTGCTAAAATATACTTACCTCAACTATATTTAAGACCAGAGAGAGAGACCAGAGAGAGAGACCAGAGAGAGAGAGACCTGAGGGAGAGGAGAGGACAGAGAGAGACCAGAGAGAGAGACCAGAGAGAGAGACCAGAGAGAGCGACCAGAGAGAGCGACCAGAGAGAGCGACCAGAGAGAGCGACCAGAGAGAGCGACCAGAGAGAGCGACCAGAGAGAGCGACCAGAGAGAGCGACCAGAGAGAGAGACCGGAGAGAGCGACCAGAGAGAGAGCGACCAGAGAGAGAGCGACCAGAGAGAGAGCGACCAGAGAGAGAGAGACCAGAGAGAGAGAGACCAGAGAGACCAGAGAGAGAGAGACCAGAGAGAGAGAGACCAGAGAGAGCAACCAGAGAGAGCGACCAGAGAGAGCGACCAGAGAGAGCGACCAGAGAGAGAGCGACCAGAGAGAGAGCGACCAGAGAGAGAGAGCGACCAGAGAGAGAGAGAGACCAGAGAGAGAGAGAGACCAGAGAGAGAGAGAGACCAGAGAGAGAGAGAGACCAGAGAGAGAGAGAGACCAGAGAGAGAGAGAGACCAGAGCGAGACCAGAGAGCGAGACCAGAGAGCGAGACCAGAGAGCGAGACCAGAGAGCGAGACCAGAGAGCGAGACCAGAGAGCGAGACCAGAGAGCGAGACCAGAGAGCGAGACCAGAGAGCGAGACCAGAGAGCGAGACCAGAGAGCGAGACCAGAGAGCGAGACCAGAGAGCGAGACCAGAGAGCGAGACCAGAGAGCGAGACCAGAGAGCGAGACCAGAGAGCGAGACCAGAGGATGAAAGAAATCCGAATTTTCTCATAAATTGCTGTTAACTCCTTAAATTCCCATAGAAAGTTTCCATCTTTGAAAATACCCGTAATTTTGCAGCTCCAGCTTGAACTGTGTTGGTGTTTGGGAGAATGTGCTGATTTTTGGGATCAAAGGCGCTCAAACAGAAGCTAACGGTGTCTTCTGCTCTGTTGTGTGTCCCTTCTCTGCTGCTGTTGTGATGTCTGTGTGTAGGAGGTGTGTATCTTTCAGCACTGGGGTTAGGCAGGTGTGACTCTGGGGTGGGTCTGGAAGTGTGTGTTTGTTGTGTGTTCACTAACGTCCAAAGCCAAACACTAACCAGAAAAGCAGAGACCAAAGTCCATAAGTGTTGTTGAATGTGGAGAGTCCTGGATCGTCACCTCTGACCTCTGACCCTTCAGCCTCGTCAAAAAGGCAATAATAAGATCCATACATTCATTTAATCCAGGGATGTCAAAGTCAAAGACATCAGAGGCCAAAAAACAGTTTGCTACAAGCCGAGGGCCGCACTGGTTTAATGTTTATATTAGAATGATGCATAAAACCTGTTGAACCAAGACCTAACACAGTGGACCGTGTTTTATTTAATGAGTTAATGAATTATCCGATATTTTTGTATGGCTCTGTTAAAAACAAACTTACTTTGAAGATTAAACACACGTCCTGAGAGAGCGAGAGAGACCAGAGAAAGAGAGAGACCAGAGAGAGAGAGAGAGAGAGACCATAGAGAGAGTGAGTGAGAGAGACCAGAGAGAGAGACCAGAGAGAGAGAGACCATAGAGAGAGAGACCAGAGAGAGATAGAGAGAGACCAGAGGGAGAGAGACCATAGAGAGTGAGTGAGAGAGACCAGAGAGAGAGAGAGACCATAGAGAGAGAGAGAGAGACCATAGAGAGAGAGAGAGAGAGAGAGACCAGAGAGAGAGAGAGAGAGAGAGAGACCATAGAGAGAGAGAGAGACCATAGAGAGAGACCAGAGAGAGAGACCATAGAGAGAGAGAGACCAGCAAGAGAGAGTGAGAGACCAGAGAGAGATAGACCTGCTTAGGTTTGAATTGAGGTGCAGTATTTATTTATTATTTGTATAGCACAGTATTAGTGGAGGGTAGAGTGTGCTCTGTGTAGCTTGGGCAGAACTCTGTGTGGCTCGGGCAGGACTCTGTGTGGCTCGGGCAGGACTCTGTGTGGCTCGGGCAGGACTCTGTATGGTTCGGGCAGGTCTCTGTGTGGCTCGGGCAGGTCTCTGTGTGGCTCGGGCAGGTCTCTGTGTGGCTCGGGCAGGACTCTGTGTGGCTCGGGCAGGACTCTGTGTGGCTCGGGCAGGACTCTGTGTGGCTCGGGCAGGACTCTGTATGGTTCGGGCAGGTCTCTGTGTGGCTCGGGCAGGTCTCTGTGTGGCTCGGGCAGGACTCTGTGTGGCTCGGGCAGGACTCTGTGTGGCTCGGGCAGGACTCTGTGTGGCTCGGACAGGACTCTGTGAGGCTCGGGCAGGACTCTGTGTGGCTCGGGCAGGACTCTGTGTGGCTCGGGCAGGACTCTGTGTGGCTCGGGCAGGACTCTGTGTGGCTCGGGCAGGTCTCTGTTTGGCTCGGGCAGGTCTCTGTGAGGCTCGGGCAGGACTCTGTGTGGCTCGGGCAGGACTCTGTGTGGCTCGGACAGGACTCTGTGAGGCTCGGGCAGGACTCTGTGTGGCTCGGGCAGGACTCTGTGTGGCTCGGGCAGGACTCTGTGTGGCTCGGACAGGACTCTGTGTGGCTCGGGCAGGACTCTGTGTGGCTCGGGCAGGTCTCTGTTTGGCTCGGGCAGGTCTCTGTGTGGCTCGGGCAGGACTCTGTGTGGCTCGGGCAGGACTCTGTGTGGCTCGGACAGGTCTCTGTGTGATCCCTGTGCGTGGCTTCAGCTCCTGTCACCCTTCTCCTGTTTGTCTGTTCTGTCTTTCTGTCGCCCCCTACTGCCCCACCCTTACCCCTGCAGTTTCAGCCGTCTGTTCAGCTCCTCGGGTGCGGCGGCCAAGAAGCCGGCGGCCGAGTCTCCGGTGAACGTCAAGTACAACGCTCCCACGGCTCAGGTCCAGCCCTCGGTGAAGAAGAAGAGCAGCACCCTCCAGCAGCTGCCCAGCGACAAGAGCAAGGCCTTCGACTTCCTCAACGAAGAGTGAGTCCTGCTCCGCTGCATTCATGAGCAGGGAGTATACATGCTGCCCATAAAAGTCTGGAGAGAGAGTGAGCAGAGAGAGAGAGAGAGAGACAAGAGAGAGGTAGACCAGAGAGAGAGAGAGAGAGAGACCAGAGAGAGAGAAAGACCAGAGTGAGAGACCTAAAAGCGAGAGAGATAACACATTGGTCCATAAGAGGCAGAGACCAGAGGCTGAAGAACCAGGACTGAGGCTGAAGAACCAGGACTGAGGCTGAAGAACCTGGACTGAGGCTGAAGAACCAGGACTGAGGCTGAAGACCCAGGACTGAGGCTGAAGACCCAGGGCTGAGGCTGAAGACCCAGGACTGAGGCTGTAGATCCAGGACTTAGGCTGTAGACCCAGGACTGAGGCTGTAGACCCAGGACTGAGGCTGAAGACCCAGGACTGAGGCTGAAGACCCAGGACTGAGGCTGAAGACCCTGGACTGAGGCTGAAGACCCTGGACTGAGGCTGAAGACCCAGGACTGAGGCTGTAGACCCAGGACTGAGGCTGTAGACCCAGGACTTAGGTTGTAAACCCAGGACTGAGGCTGTAGTGATTTCGTTAGATCTGCCTGGTTGGGACCATCCTCTCCGCTCAGGTCTGGATCAGTGTAAAACCATGAACGCTGTACTGCAGGAACATAGATAGAAAAAAGCAACAAAAATCACATGTCTAATTTTAAAGCTCAGAACAGCCAGAATACACTCAATTTGCATTGTCACCCCCGGGGCAGTGTGGTAAGTGGCCCTTTTACTAAAAACTTTGGACACCCCTCGTCTAAGGGCAGTGATGATCCAGAACATTCCTGCTCATCCCGCTCCATATGGACCAATGGCTCCTTGGCATTAGTCCTTTCTGTGTTCTAATAGTTTGATTGTCTTACCTGTTGGTGGCCAATGGACAATTTGGTAAAGTCTCCCGAGAAAACCGGTTGTGATTTTGAGCGATACAAAAACAAAACAAATTGAATTGACTGATAACATGAACTTTCCGTCTGTGGCTCAGAGCTCCTGCTGAGAGTGTAGTGTCCCGGCGTGAACAGAAGAGGGCGCAGTACCAACAGGTCAAAGCTCACGTACAGAAGGAGGACGGCCGGGTGCAGGCCTACGGCTGGAGTCTGCCCAAGAAGTACAAGGTCTGCTTTCACTTTTGTTTCATCACTATGATTAATAACAGTTAGTGGTGGGAAAGAAAAATTATTCTGTTCAGTATCGCAATATTTTGTGCAAGTAAAAAAAAAATCAATACATTAGCGCAAAGTATTGTGGTATTTAATTATTATTATATTTTTCCCTTTTCCGTTTTCTATACATTTGCATATTACATCCACAAGGTGGCGCTTGTTATTCGTCTTGTCTGTAAAAAGGTCCTTCCCTCCTCAGTGTTTGCTTCAGTTCCTGTCACAGAGACAAGAGTCTTATTTTCCACTATTTTTTTTATGTCTTTGAAAAATTAGGGACATGAATCGCAATCTATCACAGAATGGAATCACAATATTTTAAGAATTGCACTAATATTTAATTATGGGTCAAATATTGCAATACTATTGAATCTGACTGAATTCTGACTGTATGTGTTCAGGCCAATGGGGGACAGGCGGAGAGTAAGCTGAAGAACCTGCCGGTCCCTGTGTTCCTCCGACCTCTGGACGAGAAAGATGCTTCTATGAAGGTCGGTCTCAGGCTTATACAGTGGTGTAAAAGTCTGGGCACCCCTCTCAAGTTGTATGATATTCCTTTAATAATTGTTTATAAGAAATGGCAGTTGAATATATCACGAGGAGACAAAGTGTTATTTGAGAAGGGAAATAAAGTTTGTATCAATCACAGAAAGTGTACAAAGTTCTGGAATGATCATCTCCGTCCCAGACCTGAAGGTTTTTAAATGTTTGCGGTGTTAATCCGGCGGTTCAGGCTCGGAACTCATCCAACCTGACTGAAGTAGAGATGATCTGCAAAGAAGAATGGTCCAAAATTCCTTCCATCAAAATCCAGACTCTAACTATAAGTTCTAGGAAGTGTTTAGAGGCTGTTATTGTGGGACATTTGAACCGAACCGCCAAAGAAAGACCACATTATTTACATTTTTATTAAAACAATCCTTTATTATGAAACTTCTTCGTCACGTCTTCGTCACGTCTTCGTCACGTCACATGGTAGCGCTGAAAAGTGGTTAGCGCTTGTACGTCACAGCAAGAAGATCCTGGGTTTGATTCCACTTCCAGACTTTTCTGTGTGGAGTTTGTATGTGCCCCCTGTGTCTGTTTCCTCCAGGTGCTCCGGTTTCCTCTATCAGTAAAAACATAGGTCTGGGCGGCGCTAATAAGTGTAAAGCTCTGGTCTGTGAAAGATTGAATAAACAGGACTTACTTATTTAACTGACATTTCTTGTCCAAACAGCCAATGATTGATGAAGGAAAATCACAAAAACAGATCCCTTTGTTCACCACTGGTTTTAGTCGCCAACGCCACATGGTTATAAGCCTCCGTCAGAACAACCAGAGACATGCCGTAAAATCCATCTTTCTTCTGTTCTGCAGCTGTGGTGTGCGGCTGGAGTGAACCTGTCCGGGGGGAGGACCAGAGACGGGGGCTCCATCGTGGGGGCTAGTGTGTTCTACAGCGACGCCCCTGCTCCAGAGAGCCCCCACAACAAGAGGCAGAGCAGCCTGGACCAGCTGGACCAGGAGCTCAAGGCAACTCTCTCTCTTTTATTTAGACCAAATGAAGCATCATTCAGCGGTCCTCATGTGGCCTCTGTGTGTCCTCTGGGTGTGTGTGTGTGTGTGTGTGTGTGTGTGTGTGTGTGTGTGGCCCTTTGTGTGTGTGTGTGTGTTCACAGGAGCAGCAGCAGGAGCACAGGCAGCAGGAGGAGCTGTCGTCTCTGGTGTGGATCTGCACCAGCACTCAGTCCACCACCAAAGCCGTGGTCATCGACGCCAACCAACCTGGCAACATCCTGGAGAGCTTCCTGGTCTGCAGCTCACACGTGCTCTGCATCACCAGTGTCCCAGGTCTGTGTGTGCGTGTCCAATGTTTGTGTGTGCGTGTGCTTATGGTAAAATTAGTTTCACTGTTCGGACCACTATGTATGTTGGCTGAAATTGTTACAGTGGTGTGCTCCAAAACGCAAGGAACACAAACACTGGTAAAGACGATATGTTTCTTCTCTATATTTGGCAAAACTAATTTATTTGTAAGATATTTTAGCTCCAAAACGTCCCATGTTTGATGCCAATGAACAAAATGAGGTGTCCATGTTTAAACCGTGTGTGTGTGTGTGTGTGTTTGTGTGTGTGTTGTGCAGGAGCCAGAGAGACGGACTACCCCGCAGGAGAGGAGACCTTCGAGAACCCGGGGCCCTCCCAGGACCCCTCCTCCTGCGCCAGTCCCACCCCAGAGAGCGAGGGTCTGCTGGGGGGCATCAAAGTGCTGGGCTGCACGGCTGAGGGCGCCAGTGCTCCCCAGAGTCCAGTGAAGACCAACGGAGGTGAGGCTGTAGGGCTGTAGGGCTGTAGGGCTATGAGGCTGTAGGGCTGTGAGGCTGTAGGACTGTAGGGCTGTGAGGCTGTAGGACTGTAGGGCTGTGAGGCTGTAGGGCTGTGATGCTGTAGGGCTGTGAGGCTGTAGGGCTGTGAGGCTGTAGGGCTGTGAGGCTGTAGGACTGTGAGGCTGTAGGGCTGTGAGGCTGTAGGGATGTAGGACTGTGAGGCTGTAGGATGTACATCAGGACAATTGGCAAGCATTTTGGCCAATTGTAGGACTGTAGGGCTGTGAGGCTGTAGGGCTGTGAGGCTGTAGGACTGTAGGGCTGTGAGGCTGTAGGGATGTAGGACTGTGAGGCTGTAGGACTGTGAGGCTGTAGGGCTGTAGGGCTGTGAGGCTGTAGGGCTGTGAGGCTGTAGTGCTGTAGGACTGTGAGGCTGTAGGACTGTGAGGCTGTAGGGCTGTGAGGCTGTAGGACTGTGAGGCTGTAGGGCTGTAGGACTGTGAGGTTGTGAGGCTGTAGGGCTGTGAGGCTGTAGGACTGTAGGGCTGTGAGGCTGTAGGGCTGTGAGGCTGTAGGGCTGTGAGGCTGTAGGACTGTGAGGCTGTAGGACTGTGGGGCTGTGAGGCTGTAGGGCTGTGAGGCTGTAGGGCTGTGAGGCTGTAGGACTGTAGGGCTGTGAGGCTGTAGGACTGTGAGGCTGTAGGACTGTGAGGCTGTAGGACTGTGAGGCTGTAGGGCTGTGAGGCTGTAGGGCTGTAGGGCTGTAGGACTGTGAGGCTGTAGGGCTGTGAGGTTTTAGGACTGTAGGGCTGTGAGGCTGTAGGGCTGTAGGACTGTGAGGCTGTGAGGCTGTAGGGCTGTAGGACTGTGAGGCTGTAGGACTGTGGGGCTGTGAGGCTGTAGGGCTGTAGGACTGTGAGGCTGTAGGACTGTGAGGCTGTAGGGCTGTGAGGCTGTAGGACTGTGAGGCTGTAGGGCTGTAGGACTGTGAGGTTGTGAGGCTGTAGGGCTGTGAGGCTGTAGGACTGTGAGGCTGTAGGGCTGTGGGGCTGTAGGGCTGTGAGGCTGTAGGACTGTGAGGCTGTAGGACTGTGAGGCTGTAGGACTGTGAGGCTGTAGGGCTGTGAGGCTGTAGGGCTGTAGGACTCTGAGGCTGTAGGGCTGTGAGGTTTTAGGACTGTAGGGCTGTGAGGCTGTAGGGCTGTAGGACTGTGAGGCTGTGAGGCTGTAGGGCTGTAGGACTGTGAGGCTGTAGGACTGTGGGGCTGTGAGGCTGTAGGGCTATAGGACTGTGAGGCTGTAGGACTGTGAGGCTGTAGGGCTGTGAGGCTGTAGGGCTGTAGGACTGTGAGGCTGTAGGACTGTGGGGCTGTGAGGCTGTAGGACTGTGGGGCTGTGAGGCTGTAGGGCTGTGAGGCTGTAGGGCTGTAGGACTGTAGGGCTGTGAGGCTGTAGGGCTGTGAGGCTGTAGGACTGTGAGGCTGTAGGGCTGTAGGACTGTGAGGCTGTAGGACTGTGGGGCTGTAGGACTGTGGGGCTGTGAGGCTGTAGGGCTGTGAGGCTGTAGGACTGTGAGGCTGTAGGACTGTGAGGCTGTAGGACTGTGAGGCTGTAGGACTGTGAGGCTGTAGGACTGTAGGGTTGTGAGGCTGTAGGACTGTGAGGCTGTAGGACTGTAGGACTGTGAGGCTGTGAGGCTGTGAGGCTGTAGGACTGTGAGGCTGTAGGGCTGTAGGACTTAGACCTATTCATTGTTATAGTCTGAGTTTACTTTAACGTGTTTGTGCAGACTCCAGAGCAGAGGAGGCAGTGGAGGCCTCTGAGGGCAGTCCCACAGCAGCAGACAGAAGAGGCAGCCTGAGAGGGGCCTACACCGAGCACGTCTACGCTGACCCCCTGGGAGCGGACACACACCAGCACCAGGGGTAAGGACCATCAGGACACTCACACCAGCACCAGGGGTAAGGACCATCAGGACACTCACACCAGCACCAGGGGTAAGGACCATCAGGACACACACACCAGCACCAGGGGTAAGGACCATCAGGACACTCACACCAGCACCAGGGGTAAGGACCATCAGGACACTCACACCAGCACCAGGGGTAAGGACCATCAGGACACTCACACCAGCACCAGGGGTAAGGACCATCAGGACACACACACCAGCACCAGGGGTAAGGACCATCAGGACACTCACACCAGCACCAGGGGTAAGGACCATCAGGACACACACACCAGCACCAGGGGTAAGGACCATCAGGACACACACACCAGCACCAGGGGTAAGGACCATCAGGACACACACACCAGCACCAGGGGTAAGGACCATCAGGACACTCACACCAGCACCAGGGGTAAGGACCATCAGGACACACACACCAGCACCAGGGGTAAGGACCATCAGGACACTCACACCAGCACCAGGGGTAAGGACCATCAGGACACACACACCAGCACCAGGGGTAAGGACCATCAGGACACACACACCAGCACCAGGGGTAAGGACCATCAGGACACACACACCAGCACCAGGGGTAAGGACCATCAGGACACCCACACCAGCACCAGGGGTAAGGACCATCAGGACACACACACCAGCACCAGGGGTAAGGACCATCAGGACACACACACCAGCACCAGGGGTAAGGACCATCAGGACACACACACCAGCACCAGGGGTAAGGACCATCAGGACACTCACACCAGCACCAGGGGTAAGGACCATCAGGACACTCACACCAGCACCAGGGGTAAGGACCATCAGGACACACACACCAGCACCAGGGGTAAGGACCATCAGGACACTCACACCAGCACCAGGGGTAAGGACCATCAGGACACACACACCAGCACCAGGGGTAAGGACCATCAGGACACACACACCAGCACCAGGGGTAAGGACCATCAGGACACACACACCAGCACCAGGGGTAAGGACCATCAGGACACTCACACCAGCACCAGGGGTAAGGACCATCAGGACACACACACCAGCACCAGGGGTAAGGACCATCAGGACACTCACACCAGCACCAGGGGTAAGGACCATCAGGACACACACACCAGCACCAGGGGTAAGGACCATCAGGACACACACACCAGCACCAGGGGTAAGGACCATCAGGACACACACACCAGCACCAGGGGTAAGGACCATCAGGACACCCACACCAGCACCAGGGGTAAGGACCATCAGGACACACACACCAGCACCAGGGGTAAGGACCATCAGGACACCCACACCAGCACCAGGGGTAAGGACCATCAGGACACACACACCAGCACCAGGGGTAAGGACCATCAGGACACACACACCAGCACCAGGGGTAAGGACCATCAGGACACACACCAGCACCAGGGGTAAGGACCATCAGGACACACACACCAGCACCAGGGGTAAGGACCATCAGGACACACACACCAGCACCAGGGGTAAGGACCATCAGGACACACACACCAGCACCAGGGGTAAGGACCATCAGGACACACACACCAGCACCAGGGGTAAGGACCATCAGGACACTCACACCAGCACCAGGGGTAAGGACCATCAGGACACACACACCAGCACCAGGGGTAAGGACCATCAGGACACTCACACCAGCACCAGGGGTAAGGACCATCAGGACACACACACCAGCACCAGGGGTAAGGACCATCAGGACACTCACACCAGCACCAGGGGTAAGGACCATCAGGACACACACACCAGCACCAGGGGTAAGGACCATCAGGACACACACACCAGCACCAGGGGTAAGGACCATCAGGACACTCACACCAGCACCAGGGGTAAGGACCATCAGGACACACACACCAGCACCAGGGGTAAGGACCATCAGGACACACACACCAGCACCAGGGGTAAGGACCATCAGGACACACACACCAGCACCAGGGGTAAGGACCATCAGGACACACACACCAGCACCAGGGGTAAGGACCATCAGGACACTCACACCAGCACCAGGGGTAAGGACCATCAGGACACACACACCAGCACCAGGGGTAAGGACCATCAGGACACTCACACCAGCACCAGGGGTAAGGACCATCAGGACACACACACCAGCACCAGGGGTAAGGACCATCAGGACACTCACACCAGCACCAGGGGTAAGGACCATCAGGACACACACACCAGCACCAGGGGTAAGGACCATCAGGACACACACACCAGCACCAGGGGTAAGGACCATCAGGACACACACACCAGCACCAGGGGTAAGGACCATCAGGACACACACACCAGCACCAGGGGTAAGGACCATCAGGACACACACACCAGCACCAGGGGTAAGGACCATCAGGACACTCACACCAGCACCAGGGGTAAGGACCATCAGGACACACACACCAGCACCAGGGGGCAGTACTGCACAGCTTGGTTTAAAAAAAAAAATTCCATTTAATGTTTTGAGGAATTTTTGACACTATTCTGCCACTAGAATAGAGTAAAAGTAACGAGTACACACAAGTCTGATCTGCACTAGAGCACTGCTGTCGCACTCTGATGACATCACTGTCACATATTGGACAACGTTCTCTGTATATTCGCCTCACAGCTTAAAGCTGTATATTATTGGTTTATATCAGGGTCGTCCAAACTTAACCATATGAGTTAACCAAACTTAACTTGATGACATAATAACTGTTTTGATTAGATCCGGCGGACAATAAAAGGTTTCGTGATGTTATTACCCTGATATGTTTCGACGGATACGGCATGACACATGTCAAGGTATAACATCACACAACTTCATATTGTCTGGTATACAAGAAGCCAATACTTTTATTTCTACTAAGAAGAGATGAATCTTCCTAAACTTCTGTGTTACCTTTACCCCTTGTGCTATCCTTGGGCCAAGTTGATAAAAAAATAAGATGAATTTGATTATCATTTTTAGTAAGTAATCTTTATTTTATTTATATACCACCTTTCACAGACCAGAGTCTCAAAGCGGTTTACAATTGTTATTTTTTTTGGGCATTTGTCTTTCACTCCACACAGAGATGGGAGCGGGGTCGCCGAACAGGAGGTGCATGTCAGAACTATTGTACATATTTTTAGTGGTAGGGGAAACCGGAGTACCCGGAGGAAACCTACGCAGACACGGGGAGAACATGCAAACTCCACTCAGAAAGGCCCTGGCCCGACCGGGATTCGAACCCAGGACCTTCTTGCTGAGAGACGAGAGTGCTATCCACTCAGCCATTTTTTCTTTCTTCTTTTTTTTTTTTACTTGACCAGCCCAGGGTCATTTTAACCCAAGGATACAAAAAGGTTAAATAAACATATATTTTTTAACGCAGTCACATTTGAATGTGTTTGTCACATTGGTCTCCGCCCCTTCAGGACCAATGGCTCTGTTATTTTATTCTTGCATTTTTTGAGTTTGAACTTTGTGATTCTCTGATCTGTGTTGGCGAATCGACAGCTTTGTAAAGTCCTCTGAGGCGACTACTGCTGTGACTTAGGCTCATACAAAAGTTAGATCAAACCCCGCCTCCTCTGCTTGTTCCCTCAGAGACGCTGAGGGGGCGGAGCCTGTGGACCAGGGCTCAGAGGAGCAGGAGCAGGACCTGAGCCGAGAGGAGGCGCAGAGGATGAGCAGCGTGCAGCCAACCATGTGGCTGGGAGCGCAGAACGGATGGTAACCACGGCACGGTTATTACACACACACAAAGCAACGCCAAGTACATAACAAAACAATCACAAAAGGCATTCAAATCAGAAATATTCACTGTACATTGTTGCACTGATCATGTGTGTGTTTCTCTGATCATGTGTGTGTTGCTCTGATCATGTGTGTGTTGCTCTGATCATGTGTGTGTTTCTCTGATCATGTGTGTGTTGCACTGATCATGTGTGTGTTGCTCTGATCATGTGTGCGTTGCTCTTATCATGTTTGTGTTTCTCTGATCATGTGTGTGTTGCTCTGATCATGTGTGTGTTGCTCTGATCATGTGTGCGTTGCTCTGATCATGTGTGTGTTGCTCTGATCATGTGTGTGTTGCTCTGATCATGTGTGTGTTGCTCTGATCATGTGTGTGTTGCTCTGATCATGTGTGTGTTGCTCTGATCATGTGTGTGTTGCTCTGATCATGTGTGTGTTGCTCTGATCATGTGTGTGTTGCTCTGATCATGTTTGTGTTGCTCTGATCATGTGTGTGTTGCAGCGTGTATGTCCATTCGTCTGTGGCTCAGTGGAAGACCTGTCTGCACACTGTGAAGCTCAAGGACTCGGTGTTGGGCATAGTGTGAGTACAACACAACACAACACAAACGCAACACAAAGATTTCATGATAACTCCCCTTATCGGCCACAATAAGGTGTGAAGAATTTATGAATGGACCGATAACGGCACAACGTTATGGAACACTTTGCCGGAACACATTAGAAACTGTGGGACCTACCAAACATTTAAAGGAGTCAAACATTGGTTGAAATAAAAACCAGTCATGCTCCCATAGATGATCTGCTCCTCCTTGGGCTTTCTCTTTCTCTTCTCTTTTAAATTCTTCATGTTGTGCTTGTCGACTTATTGTTTGTACTTTTACTACTTGTGTGTTTGTGTGTTTCTTACCTGCCTTAGGACAATGGATGCAATTTAGATAACGTGCTAATTCCAGCATATTTATGTTGACGCTGTTTGCAGACACGTTGATGAATATGTACTGTCCTAAATTCAAATAAATAATAAATAATCCATGACTTTTGTTAAAACATACGGTTGCTTTACAGTGTTTGTTCATGCTTTATTAGAGATGTAATAGATAGATGACACTTTAGTGATGGAAAATGCAGGTGTTAGCATCCATCCATCCATACACACAAATGAACATAAGTCTAAAAGTTTTATGTCTGCAGAGTCTGTTTGGTTCGGACCATTTTCTCTGCTCTGGTTCAGAGTGAAATTCTGAATGCTTTATGAGCAGTTTTCAAAAAATCCGCTCTGCTCTGTTCTGGATCAGTGTAAAAACCATGATCATTGTAAGACAAGGCAAGTTTATCTGTATAGCACGGTTCATGCACAAGGCAACTCAAAGTGCTGAACAAAACAAGAAAGCATTAAAATCATAGATAATCACAGAACATTAAAAAGAAAGATAAAAATATAAAATCCCTCAGTTGTAGCACAGCTGAACAGAACTGTCTTTAACCTGGTTTTAAACATTGTCAGAGAGGAGGCCTGTCTCACATCTTCAGGAAGACTGTTCCAGATTTTAGCAGCATGAATCTGAAAAGCAGCCTCCCCATGTTTAGTTCTGACTCTGGGCACTAACAGGAGTCCAGTCCCTGTGCTCCTCAGAGTCCCAGCAGGAATCCAGTCCCTGTGCTCCTCAGAGTCCCAGCAGGAGTCCAGTCCCTGTGCTCCTCAGAGTCCCAGCAGGAGTCCAGTCCCTGTGCTCCTCAGAGTCCCAGCAGGAGTCCAGTCCCTGTGCTCCTCAGAGTCCCAGCAGGAGTCCAGTCCCTGTGCTCCTCAGAGTCCGGGCTGGTTCATATGGGACTAACATGTCACTGATATATTTTGGTGTAGCTGTAGATTTTACTTTACTGCAGTAACATCTACAGCTAGAAAGAATCAAGAATAAATTGTAGGAATAGATACAACTGTCCATGTCTTGTTCTGGCTTTACTTTCCACATGTATTTGTTTTCATCACATATTGTCTGTTTCCTGCAGACATGTGAAAGGCCGTGTGCTCGTGGGTCTGTCTGACGGAACCATCGCCATTTTCCAAAGAGGCTCCGGTGAGAATCAGTGACACACACTGGAAACACACACTGGAAACACGCACTGGAAACACGCACTGGAAACACGCACTGGAAACACGCACTGGAAACACGCACTGGGAACACGCACTGGAAACACGCACTGGAAACACGCACTGGAAACACACACTGGAAACACGCACTGGAAACACGCACTGGAAACACGCACTGGAAACACGCACTGGAAACACGCACTGGAAACACGCACTGGAAACACACACTGGAAACACGCACTGGAAACACGCACTGGGAACACGCACTGGAAACACGCACTGGAAACACACACTGGAAACACGCACTGGAAACACGCACTGGAAACACGCACTGGAAACACGCACTGGAAACACGCACTGGAAACACGCACTGGAAACACGCACTGGGAACACGCACTGGAAACACGCACTGGAAAGGCGCACTGGAAACACACACTGGAAACACGCACTGGAAACACGCACTGGAAACACGCACTTGAAACACGCACTTGAAACACGCACTGGAAACACGCACTGGGAACACGCATTGGGAACACGCACTGGAAACACGCACTGGAAACACACACTGGAAACACGCACTGGAAACACGCACTGGAAACACGCACTGGGAACACGCACTGGAAACACGCACTGGAAACACGCACTGGAAACACGCACTGGAAACACGCACTAAAAACACGCACTGGGAGCACTGGGAACACGCACTGGGAACACGCACTGGGAACACGCACTGGAAACACGCACTGGAAACACTCACTGGGAACACGCACTGGGAACACGCACTGGAAACACGCACTGGGAACACGCACTGGAAACACGCACTGGAAACACGCACTGGAAACACGCACTGGGAACACGCACTGGAAACACGCACTGGAAACACGCACTGGGAACACGCACTGGAAACACGCACTGGAAACACGCACTGGAAACACGCACTGGAAAACACTCACTGGGAACACGCACTGGAAACACGCACTGGAAACACGCACTGGAAACACGCACTGGAAACACGCATTGGAAACACGCACTGGAAACACGCACTGGGAACGCGCACTGGAAACGCGCACTGGAAACGCGCACTGGAAACACGCACTGGAAACACGCACTGGAAACACGCACTGGAAACACGCATTGGAAACACACACTGGAAACACGCACTGGAAACACGCACTTGAAACACGCACTGGAAACACGCACTGGAAACACGCACTGGGAACACGCACTGGAAACACGCACTGGAAACACGCACTGGAAACACGCACTAAAAACACGCACTGGAAACACGCACTGGAAACACGCACTGGAAACACGCACTGGAAACACGCACTAAAAACACGCACTGGAAACACGCACTGGAAACACGCACTGGA
The DNA here is from genome assembly GCA_964034765.1 of Knipowitschia caucasica. Lineage (NCBI taxonomy): Eukaryota > Metazoa > Chordata > Actinopteri > Gobiiformes > Gobiidae > Knipowitschia > Knipowitschia caucasica. The sequence continues at coordinate 42,485,172 of OZ035831.1, forward strand.
AACACGCACTGGGAACGCGCACTGGAAACGCGCACTGGAAACGCGCACTGGAAACGCGCACTGGAAACACGCACTGGAAACACGCACTGGAAACACGCACTGGGAACACGCACTGGAAACGCGCACTGGAAACGCGCACTGGAAACACGCACTGGAAACACGCACTGGGAACACGCACTGGGAACACGCACTGGGAACACGCACTGGGAACACGCACTGGGAACACGCACTGGGAACACGCACTGGAAACACGCACTGGAAACACGCACTGGGAACACGCACTGGGAACACGCACTGGAAACACGCACTGGGAACACGCACTGGAAACACGCACTGGGAACACGCACTGGAAACACGCACTGGAAACACGCACTGGAAACACGCACTGGGAACACGCACTGGAAACACGCACTTGAAACACGCACTGGAAACACGCACTGGGAACACGCACTGGAAACACGCACTGGGAACACGCACTGGAAACACGCACTGGAAACACGCACTGGAAAACACACACTGGAAACACGCACTGGAAACACGCACTTGAAACACGCACTGGAAACACGCACTGGGAACACGCACTGGAAACACGCACTGGGAACACGCACTGGAAACACGCACTGGAAACACGCACTGGGAACACGCACTGGAAACACGCACTGGAAACACGCACTGGAAACACGCACTGGGAACACGCACTGGAAACACGCACTTGAAACACGCACTGGAAACACGCACTGGGAAACACGCACTGGAAACACGCACTGGGAACACGCACTGGAAACACGCACTGGAAACACGCACTGGAAACACACACTGGAAACACGCACTGGAAACACGCACTTGAAACACGCACTGGAAACACGCACTGGAAACACGCACTGGGAACACGCACTGGAAACACGCACTGGGAACACGCACTGGAAACACGCACTGGAAACACGCACTAAAAACACGCACTGGAAACACGCACTGGGAGCACTGGGAACACGCACTGGGAACACGCACTGGGAACACGCACTGGGAACACGCACTGGGAACACGCACTGGGAACACGCACTGGGAACACGCACTGGGAACACGCACTGGAAACACGCACTGGAAACACGCACTGGGAACACGCACTGGGAACACGCACTGGAAACACGCACTGGGAACACGCACTGGAAACACGCACTGGGAACACGCACTGGAAACACGCACTGGAAACACGCACTGGAAACACGCACTGGAAACACGAACTGGGAACGCGCACTGGAAACGCGCACTGGAAACGCGCACTGGAAACGCGCACTGGAAACGCGCACTGGAAACACGCACTGGAAACACGCACTGGGAACACGCACTGGAAACGCGCACTGGAAACGCGCACTGGAAAACACGCACTGGAAACACGCACTGGGAACACGCACTGGAAACACGCACTGGAAACACGCACTGGAAACACGCACTGGAAACACGCACTGGAAACACGCACTGGAAACACGCACTGGAAACACGCACTGGAAACACGCACTGGAAACACGCACTGGAAACACGCACTGGAAACACGCACTGGAAAACACGCACTAAAAACACGCACTGGGAAAACACGCACTGGGAGCACTGGGAACACGCACTGGGAACACGCACTGGGAACACGCACTGGAAACACGCACTGGGAACACGCACTGGAAACACGCACTAAAAACACGCACTGGAAACACGCACTGGGAACACGCACTGGGAGCACTGGGAACACATACTTGGAACACGCACTGGAAACACGCACTGGAAACACGCACTGGGAGCACTGGGAACACGCACTGGGAACACGCACTGGGAACACGCACTGGGAACACGCACTGGGAACACGCACTGGGAACACGCACTGGGAACACGCACTGGAAACACGCACTGGAAACACGCACTGGGAACACGCACTGGGAACACGCACTGGAAACACGCACTGGGAACACGCACTGGAAACACGCACTGGGAACACGCACTGGAAACACGCACTGGAAACACGCACTGGAAACACGCACTGGAAACACGCACTGGGAACGCGCACTGGAAACGCGCACTGGAAACGCGCACTGGAAACGCGCACTGGAAACACGCACTGGAAACACGCACTGGAAACACGCACTGGGAACACGCACTGGAAACGCGCACTGGAAACGCGCACTGGAAACACGCACTGGAAACACGCACTGGGAACACGCACTGGAAACACGCACTGGAAACACGCACTGGAAACACGCACTGGAAACACGCACTGGAAACACGCACTGGAAACACGCACTGGAAACACGCACTGGAAACACGCACTAAAAACACGCACTGGAAACACGCACTGGGAGCACTGGGAACACGCACTGGGAACACGCACTGGGAACACGCACTGGAAACACGCACTGGGAACACGCACTGGAAACACGCACTGGAAACACACACTGGAAACACGCACTGGAAACACGCACTGGAAACACGCACTTGAAACACGCACTGGAAACACTCACTGGAAACACGCACTGGGAACACGCACTGGAAACACGCACTGGAAACACGCACTGGAAACACGCACTGGGAACACGCACTGGGAACACGCACTGGAAACACGCACTGGAAACACGCACTGGAAACACGCACTGGGAACACGCACTGGAAACACGCACTGGAAACACGCACTGGAAACACGCACTGGAAACACGCACTGGAAACACGCACTGGAAACACGCACTGGAAACACGCACTGGAAACACGCACTGGGAACACGCACTGGGAGCACTGGGAACACGCACTGGGAACACGCACTGGGAACACGCACTGGAAACACGCACTGGAAACACGCACTGGAAACACACACTGGAAACACGCACTGGGAACACGCACTGGAAACACGCACTGGGAACACGCACTGGGAACACGCACTGGAAACACGCACTGGGAACACGCACTGGAAACACACACTGGAAACACGCACTGGAAACACTCACTGGAAACACACACTGGAAACACGCACTGGAAACACGCACTTGAAACACGCACTGGAAACACACACTGGAAACACGCACTGGAAACACGCACTGGAAACACGCACTGGGAACAAGCACTGGAAACACGCACTGGAAACGCGCACTGGAAACACGCACTGGAAACACGCACTGGGAACAAGCACTGGAAACACGCACTGGAAACGCGCACTGGAAACACGCACTGGAAACACGCACTGGAAACACGCACTGGAAACACGCACTGGAAACACGCACTGGAAACACGCACTGGAAACACGCACTGGGAACACGCACTGGGAGCACTGGGAACACGCACTGGGAACACGCACTGGAAACACGCACTGGAAACACGCACTGGAAACACGCACTAAAAACACGCACTGGGAACACGCACTGGGAGCACTGGGAACACGCACTGGGAACACGCACTGGGAACACGCACTGGAAACACGCACTGGGAACACGCACTGGAAACACGCACTGGAAACACGCACTGGGAACACGCACTGGAAACACACACTGGAAACACGCACTGGAAACACGCACTGGAAACACGCACTGGAAACACGCACTGGAAACACGCACTGGGAACACGCACTGGAAACACGCACTGGAAACACGCACTGGAAACACGCACTGGGAACACGCACTGGGAACACGCACTGGAAACGCGCACTGGAAACGCGCACTGGAAACGCGCACTGGAAACACGCACTGGAAACACGCACTGGAAACACGCACTGGGAACACGCACTGGAAACACGCACTGGAAACGCGCACTGGAAACACGCACTGGAAACGCGCACTGGAAACACGCACTGGAAACGCGCACTGGAAACACGCACTGGAAACACACACTGGAAACACGCACTGGAAACACACACTGGAAACACGCACTGGGAGCACTGGGAACACGCACTGGGAACACGCACTGGGAACACGCACTGGAAACACGCACTGGGAACACGCACTGGGAACACGCACTGGAAACACGCACTGGGAACACGCACTGGAAACACGCACTGGAAACACGCACTGGAAACACGCACTGGGAACACGCACTGGAAACACGCACTGGAAACACGCACTGGGAACACGCACTGGAAACACGCACTGGAAACACGCACTGGAAACACGCACTGGAAACACTCACTGGGAAACACGCACTGGAAACACGCACTGGAAACACGCACTGGAAACACGCACTGGAAACACGCACTGGAAACACGCACTGGAAACACGCACTGGGAACGCGCACTGGAAACGCGCACTGGAAACGCGCACTGGAAACACGCACTGGAAACACGCACTGGAAACACGCACTGGAAACACGCATTGGAAACACACACTGGAAACACGCACTGGAAACACGCACTGGAAACACGCACTGGGAACACGCACTGGAAACACGCACTGGAAACACGCACTGGAAACACGCACTAAAAACACGCACTGGAAACACGCACTGGAAACACGCACTGGAAACACGCACTGGAAACACGCACTAAAAACACGCACTGGAAACACGCACTGGGAGCACTGGGAACACGCACTGGGAACACGCACTGGGAACACGCACTGGAAACACGCACTGGAAACACGCACTGGAAACACGCACTGGGAACACGCACTGGGAACACGCACTGGAAACACGCACTGGGAACACGCACTGGAAACACGCACTGGGAACACGCACTGGAAACACGCACTGGAAACACGCACTGGAAACACGCACTGGGAACACGCACTGGAAACACGCACTTGAAACACGCACTTGAAACACGCACTGGGAACACGCACTGGAAACACGCACTGGGAACACGCACTGGAAACACGCACTGGAAACACGCACTGGAAACACACACTGGAAACACGCACTGGAAACACGCACTTGAAACACGCACTGGAAACACGCACTGGAAACACGCACTGGGAACACGCACTGGAAACACGCACTGGGAACACGCACTGGAAACACGCACTGGAAACACGCACTAAAAACACGCACTGGAAAACACGCACTGGGAGCACTGGGAACACGCACTGGGAACACGCACTGGGAACACGCACTGGGAACACGCACTGGGAACACGCACTGGGAACACGCACTGGGAACACGCACTGGGAACACGCACTGGAAACACGCACTGGGAACACGCACTGGGAACACGCACTGGAACACGCACTGGAAACACGCACTGGGAACACGCACTGGAAACACGCACTGGAAACACGCACTGGAAACACGAACTGGGAACGCGCACTGGAAACGCGCACTGGAAACGCGCACTGGAAACGCGCACTGGAAACACGCACTGGAAACACGCACTGGAAACACGCACTGGGAACACGCACTGGAAACGCGCACTGGAAACGCGCACTGGAAACACGCACTGGGAACACGCACTGGAAACACGCACTGGAAACACGCACTGGAAACACGCACTGGAAACACGCACTGGAAACACGCACTGGAAACACGCACTGGAAACACGCACTGGAAACACGCACTGGAAACACGCACTAAAAACACGCACTGGAAACACGCACTGGGAGCACTGGGAACACGCACTGGGAACACGCACTGGGAACACGCACTGGAAACACGCACTGGGAACACGCACTGGAAACACGCACTAAAAACACGCACTGGAAACACGCACTGGGAACACGCACTGGGAGCACTGGGAACACATACTTGGAACACGCACTGGAAACACGCACTGGAAACACGCACTGGGAGCACTGGGAACACGCACTGGGAACACGCACTGGGAACACGCACTGGGAACACGCACTGGGAACACGCACTGGGAACACGCACTGGGAACACGCACTGGAAACACGCACTGGAAACACGCACTGGGAACACGCACTGGGAACACGCACTGGAAACACGCACTGGGAACACGCACTGGAAACACGCACTGGGAACACGCACTGGAAACACGCACTGGAAACACGCACTGGAAACACGCACTGGAAACACGCACTGGGAACGCGCACTGGAAACGCGCACTGGAAACGCGCACTGGAAACGCGCACTGGAAACACGCACTGGAAACACGCACTGGAAACACGCACTGGGAACACGCACTGGAAACGCGCACTGGAAACGCGCACTGGAAACACGCACTGGAAACACGCACTGGAAACACGCACTGGAAACACGCACTGGAAACACGCACTGGAAACACGCACTGGAAACACGCACTGGAAACACGCACTGAAACACGCACTGGAAACACGCACTGGAAACACGCACTGGAAACACGCACTGGAAACACGCACTAAAAACACGCACTGGAAACACGCACTGGGAGCACTGGGAACACGCACTGGGAACACGCACTGGGAACACGCACTGGAAACACGCACTGGGAACACGCACTGGAAACACGCACTGGAAACACACACACTGGAAACACGCACTGGAAACACGCACTGGAAACACGCACTTGAAACACGCACTGGAAACACTCACTGGAAACACGCACTGGGAACACGCACTGGAAACACGCACTGGAAACACGCACTGGAAACAAGCACTGGAAACACGCACTGGAAACACGCACTGGGAACACGCACTGGAAACACGCACTGGAAACACGCACTGGAAACACGCACTGGAAACACGCACTGGAAACACGCACTGGAAACACGCACTGGGAACACGCACTGGGAGCACTGGGAACACGCACTGGGAACACGCACTGGGAACACGCACTGGAAACACGCACTGGAAACACGCACTGGAAACACACACTGGAAACACGCACTGGGAGCACTGGGAACACGCACTGGGAACACGCACTGGAAACACGCACTGGGAACACGCACTGGGAACACGCACTGGAAACACGCACTGGGAACACGCACTGGAAACACACACTGGAAACACGCACTGGAAACACGCACTGGGAACACGCACTGGAAACACGCACTGGAAACACGCACTGGAAACACGCACTGGAAACACGCACTGGGAACACGCACTGGAAACACGCACTGGAAACACGCACTGGAAACACACACTGGAAACACACACTGGAAACACGCACTGGAAACACGCACTTGAAACACGCACTGGAAACACACACTGGAAACACGCACTGGAAACACGCACTGGAAACACGCACTGGGAACAAGCACTGGAAACACGCACTGGAAACGCGCACTGGAAACACGCACTGGAAACACGCACTGGAACAAGCACTGGAAACACGCACTGGAAAACGCACTGGAAACCGCACTGGAAACACGCACTGGAAACACGCACTGGAAACACGCACTGGAAACACGCACTGGAAACACGCACTGGAAACACGCACTGGAAACACGCACTGGAAACACGCACTGGGAACACTGGGAACACGCACTGGGAACACGCACTGGAAACACGCACTGGAAACACGCACTGGAAACACGCACTAAAAACACGCACTGGGAACACGCACTGGGAGCACTGGGAACACGCACTGGGAACACGCACTGGGAACACGCACTGGAAACACGCACTGGGAACACGCACTGGAAACACGCACTGGAAACACGCACTGGGAACACGCACTGGAAAACACACACTAGAAACACGCACTGGAAACACGCACTGGAAACACGCACTGGAAACACGCACTGGAAACACGCACTGGAAACACGCACTGGAAACACGCACTGGGAACACGCACTGGAAACACGCACTGGAAACACGCACTGGAAACACGCACTGGAAACACGCACTGGAAACACGCACTGGGAACGCGCACTGGAAACGCGCACTGGAAACGCGCACTGGAAACGCGCACTGGAAACACGCACTGGAAACACGCACTGGAAACACGCACTGGGAACACGCACTGGAAACACGCACTGGAAACGCGCACTGGAAACACGCACTGGAAACGCGCACTGGAAACACGCACTGGAAACGCGCACTGGAAACACGCACTGGAAACACACACTGGAAACACGCACTGGAAACACGCACTGGAAACACGCACTGGGAACACGCACTGGGAACACGCACTGGAAACACGCACTGGAAACACGCACTAAAAACACGCACTGGAAACACGCACTGGGAACACGCACTGGGAGCACTGGGAACACGCACTGGGAACACGCACTGGAAACACGCACTGGAAACACGCACTGGGAGCACTGGGAACACGCACTGGGAACACGCACTGGAAACACGCACTGGGAACACGCACTGGGAACACGCACTGGAAACACGCACTGGGAACACGCACAGATAACTACAGCTGAGGTGGGGATGGTGTGTTCAGGGTGATGAGCTGTGTTGCTTTTACGCCAAACATATCGTTTTGCATTGTGGCCAAAAAGTTTGATTTTGGTTTCATCTGACCAGAGCACCTTCTTCCACATGTTTGGTGTGTCTCCCAGGTGGCTTGTGGCAAACTTTAAACGAGACTTTTTATGGATATCTTTGAGAAATGGCTTTCTTCTTGCCACTCTTCCATAAAGGCCAGATTTGTGCAGTGCACGACTGATTGTTGTCCTATGGACAGACTCTCCCACTTCAGCTGTAGTTATCTGCAGTTCATCCAGAGTGATCATGGGCCTCTTGGCTGCATCTCTGATCAGTCTTCTCCTTGTTTGAGATGAAAGTTTGGAGGGACGGCCGGGTCTTGGTAGATTTGCAGTGGTCTGATACTCCTTCCATTTCAATATAATTGCTTGCACAGTGCTCCTTGAGATGTTTAAAGCTTGGGAAATCTTTTTGTATCCAAATCTGGCTTTAAACTTCTCCACAACAGTATCTCGGACCTGCCTGGTGTGTTCCTTTGTCTTCATGGTTCTCTCTGCGCTTTAAACAGAACCCTGAGACTATCAAAGAGCAGGTGCATTTATACGGAGACTTGATTACACACAAGAGCATTCTATTTATCATCATCAGTCATTTAGGACAACATTGGATCATTCAAAGATCCTCACTGAACTTCTGGAGTGAGTTTGCTGCACTGAAAGTAAAGGGGCCGAATAATATTGCACGGCCCACTTTTCAGTTTTTTATTTGTTAAAAAAGTTTAAATTATCCAATAAATTTCGTTCCACTTCACGATTGTGTCCCACTTGTTGTTGATTCATGACATTCATCTTTATGTTTGAAGCCTGAAATGTGGCGAAATGTTGAAAGGTTCAAGGGGGCGAATACTTTCGCAAGGCACTGTACATAGATAGATAGACAGACAGACAGATAGACAGATAGATACATAGATAGATAGATAGACACATAGATGGATGGATAGATAGAGATGTTTTGACATTGAGGCATTTACAGCTAAGAAACACATCAGGCCTTGTGTTGTATCTGTTGTGTGTTCTTTCTGCTGTCCTGTATGTGCGCTGCAACATTGACATTTCTTCTCTTATTCCGCTGTGTCAGACGGCCAGTGGGACCTGAGCAGCCACCACCTGGTCCACCTGGGCCGGCCCCAGCACTCCATCCGCTGCATGAGTGTGGTGCACGACCGGGTCTGGTGCGGATCCAGGAACAAGATCTATGTGGTCCATCCCAAAGCCATGACGATACAGGTACAGGGCTTTACACAGAGGACTGGACCATGAGAAAGAGAGAGAGAGAGAGAGAGAGAGAGAGAGAGAGAGAGAGAGAGATATTAGGCCACAGAGAGAGAGAGAGAGGGGAGGCCACAGAGAGAGAGAGAGATGAGGAGACCACACAGAGAGAGGAGGCCAAACAGAGAGAGAGGAGACCACACAGAGAGAGAGAGGAGACTACAGAGAGAGAGAGAGAGGAGACTACAGAGAGAGAGAGAGAGGAGACTACAGAGAGAGAGATGAGGAGACCACACAGAGAGAGGAGGCCAAACAGAGAGAGGGGAGGGGAGACCAGAGAGACAGAGGAGACCACACAGAGATAGAGAGGAGACCACACAGAGAGAGAGGAGACTACAGAGAGAGAGAGAGAGGAGACTACAGAGAGAGAGAGAGAGGAGACTACAGAGAGAGAGGAGACTACAGAGAGAGAGAGAGACTACAGAGAGAGAGAGAGGAGACTACAGAGAGAGAGAGAGACTACAGAGAGAGAGAGAGGAGACTACAGAGAGAGAGAGAGACTACAGAGAGAGAGAGGAGACTACAGAGAGAGAGAGAGAGAGACCAGAGAGAGAGGGGAGACTACAGAGAGAGAGAGAGAGAGGAGACCACAGAGAGAGAGAAAGAGAGAGAGAGAGGAGACTACAGAGAGAGAGAGACTACAGAGAGAGAGAGAGAGAGAGAGAGAGGAGACTACAGAGAGAGAGAGGAGACTACAGAGAGAGAGAGGAGACTACAGAGAGAGAGAGGAGACTACAGAGAGAGAGAGAGGAGACCAGAGAGAGAGAGAGAGAGGAGACGAGAGAGAGAGAGAGGAGACCAGAGAGAGAGAGAGGAGACGAGAGAGAGAGAGGAGACTACACAGAGAGAGAGACCAGAGAGAGAGAGAGGAGACCAGAGAGAGAGAGAGAGAGGAGACTACAGAGAGAGAGGAGACTACAGAGAGAGAGAGAGAGAGGAGACGAGAGAGAGAAAGAGAGAGACTACAGAGAGAGAGGAGACTACAGAGAGAGAGAGAGAGGAGACTACAGAGAGAGAGAGAGAGACTACAGAGAGATAGGAGACTAGAGAGAGAGAGGAGACTACAGAGAGAGAGGAGACTACAGAGAGAGAGAGAGGAGACCAGAGAGAGAGAGGAGACGAGAGAGAGAGAGGAGACTACAGAGAGAGAGGAGACTACAGAGAGAGAGGAGACTACAGAGAGAGAGAGAGAGGAGACTACAGAGAGAGAGAGAGACTACAGAGAGAGAGGAGACTAGAGAGAGAGACCACAGAGAGAGAGAGGAGGCCAGAGAGAGAGGAGACTACAGAAAGAGAGAGACTACAGAGAGAGAGGAGACTACAGAGAGAGAGAGAGAGGAGACTACAGAGAGAGAGAGAGACTACAGAGAGAGAGAGAGACTACAGAGAGATAGGAGACTAGAGAGAGAGAGGAGACTACAGAGAGAGAGGAGACTACAGAGAGAGAGAGAGGAGACCAGAGAGAGAGAGAGAGAGGAGACGAGAGAGAGAGAGGAGACTACAGAGAGAGAGGAGACTACAGAGAGAGAGAGAGAGAGGAGACGAGAGAGAGAGAGGAGACTACAGAGAGAGAGAGAGACTACAGAGAGATAGGAGACTAGAGAGAGAGAGGAGACTACAGAGAGAGAGGAGACTACAGAGAGAGAGAGAGGAGACCAGAGAGAGAGAGAGAGAGGAGACGAGAGAGAGAGAGGAGACGACAGAGAGAGAGAGACCACAGAGAGAGAGAGGAGGCCAGAGAGAGAGGAGACTACAGAAAGAGAGAGACTACAGAGAGAGAGAGAGAGAGGAGACTACAGAGAGAGAGACCACAGAGAGAGAGAGAGAGGAGACTACAGAGAGAGAGAGGAGACTACAGAGAGAGAGAGAGACTACAGAGAGAGAGGAGACTAGAGAGGGAGAGGAGACTACAGAGAGAGAGAGGAGACCAGAGAGAGAGAGAGAGAGGAGACGAGAGAGAGAGAGGAGACTAGAGAGAGAGAGACCACAGAGAGAGAGAGAGGAGGCCAGAGAGAGAGAGAGAGAGGAGACCAGAGAGAGAGAGAGAGGAGACGAGAGAGAGAGAGGAGACTACACAGAGAGAGAGACCAGAGAGAGAGAGAGGAGACCAGAGAGAGAGAGAGAGAGAGAGGAGACGAGAGAGAGAGAGGAGACTACAGAGAGAGAGGAGACTACAGAGAGAGAGAGAGAGAGGAGACGAGAGAGAGAGGAGACTACACAGAGAGAGAGGAGACTACAGAGAGAGAGGAGACTACAGAGAGAGAGAGAGAGGAGACTACAGAGAGAGAGGAGACTACAGAGAGAGAGGAGACCAGAGAGAGAGAGAGGAGACGAGAGAGAGAGAGGAGACTAGAGAGAGAGACCACAGAGAGAGAGAGGAGGCCAGAGAGAGAGGAGACTACAGAAAGAGAGAGACTACAGAGAGAGAGGAGACTACAGAGAGAGAGAGAGAGGAGACTACAGAGAGAGAGAGAGACTACAGAGAGATAGGAGACTAGAGAGAGAGAGGAGACTACAGAGAGAGAGGAGAGACTACAGAGAGAGAGAGAGGAGACCAGAGAGAGAGAGAGAGAGGAGACGAGAGAGAGAGAGGAGACTACAGAGAGAGAGAGACCACAGAGAGAGAGAGGAGGCCAGAGAGAGAGGAGACTACAGAAAGAGAGAGACTACAGAGAGAGAGAGAGAGAGGAGGACTACAGAGAGAGAGACCACAGAGAGAGAGAGAGAGAGGAGACTACAGAGAGAGAGAGAGACTACAGAGAGAGAGGAGACTAGAGAGGGAGAGGAGACTACAGAGAGAGAGAGAGAGAGAGGAGACTACAGAGAGAGAGAGAGGAGACCAGAGAGAGAGAGAGAGAGGAGACGAGAGAGAGAGAGGAGACTAGAGAGAGAGAGACCACAGAGAGAGAGAGAGGAGGCCAGAGAGAGAGAGAGGAGACTAGAGAGAGAGGAGACTCCAGAGAGAGAGAGGAGACTCCAGAGAGAGAGAGGAGACTCCAGAGAGAGAGAGAGACTACAGAGAGAGAGAGAGAGAGAGAGAGGAGACTACAGAGAGAGAGAGAGACTACAGAGAGAGAGGAGACTAGAGAGAGAGAGGAGACTACAGAGAGAGAGAGAGAGGAGACTCCAGAGAGAGAGAGAGGAGACTCCAGAGAGAGAGAGGAGACTCCAGAGAGAGAGAGGAGACTCCAGAGAGAGAGAGAGACTACAGAGAGAGAGGAGACTAGAGAGAGAGAGGAGACTACAGAGAGAGAGAGAGAGGAGACTCCAGAGAGAGAGAGAGGAGACTCCAGAGAGAGAGGGGAGACTACAGAGAGAGAGAGAGGAGACTACAGAGAGAGAGAGAGAGAGGAGACTACAGAGAGAGAGAGAGAGAGGAGACTACAGAGAGAGAGAGAGACGGGAGACTACAGAGAGAGAGACCACAGAGAGAGAGAGAGAGGAGACTACAGAGAGAGAGAGACTACAGAGAGAGAGAGACTACAGAGAGAGAGGAGACTAGAGAGAGAGAGGAGACTACAGAGAGAGAGAGAGAGAGAGGAGACTACAGAGAGAGAGACCACAGAGAGAGAGAGAGAGGAGACTACAGAGAGAGAGAGAGACTAGAGAGAGAGAGGAGACTAGAGAGAGAGAGGAGACTACAGAGAGAGAGAGAGACTAGAGAGAGAGAGGAGACTAGAGAGAGAGGAGACTAGAGAGAGAGGAGACTACAGAGAGAGAGAGAGAGGAGACTAGAGAGAGAGAGGAGACTACAGAGAGAGAGGAGACTAGAGAGAGAGAGGAGACTACAGAGAGAGAGGAGACTACAGAGAGAGAGAGAGGAGACCAGAGAGAGAGAGAGAGAGAGGAGACGAGAGAGAGAGAGGAGACTACAGAGAGAGAGGAGACTACAGAGAGAGAGGAGACTACAGAGAGAGAGAGAGACTACAGAGAGATAGGAGACTAGAGAGAGAGAGGAGACTACAGAGAGAGAGGAGACTACAGAGAGAGAGAGACTACAGAGAGAGAGGAGACTAGAGAGAGAGAGGAGACTACAGAGAGAGAGAGAGAGAGAGAGAGGAGACTACAGAGAGAGGAGACTACAGAGAGAGAGACCACAGAGAGAGAGAGAGAGGAGACTACAGAGAGAGAGAGAGACTAGAGAGAGAGAGGAGACTAGAGAGAGAGAGGAGACTACAGAGAGAGAGAGAGACTAGAGAGAGAGAGGAGACTACAGAGAGAGAGAGAGAGGAGACTACAGAGAGAGAGAGAGAGGAGACTAGAGAGAGAGAGGAGACTACAGAGAGAGAGGAGACTACAGAGAGAGAGAGAGAGAGAGAGAGAGACCACAGAGAGAGAGAGAGAGAGACCACAGAGAGAGAGAGAGAGAGAGAGAGAGAGAGAGAGAGGATTAGTTTATTTACTTTCGGTCGCTGGGATGATGTCTCTGTAAACTACACAATGTAAAATGATTTTCTGTCTTTTTTTTTTTTTTTTGCCTTTAAAACAATAAAAAAAAATTAAATTCTCTCGTCCTCCGCAGAAGTGTTTCGACGCCCACCCCCGGAAGGACAGCCAGGTGCGCCTCATGGCCTGGGACGGGGACGGGATCTGGGTGTCCATCCGCCTGGACTCCACACTGCGCCTGTTCCACGCACACACACACCAGCACCTGCAGGACGTGGACATCGAGCCCTACGTCAGCAAGATGCTAGGTCTGTTCCCACGCACACTCTTTACCTAACTACACACCACCGCAGGACAAGGAGAGGCCATGTTCCAGCTTCTTCCCTCTGGCACAAGATATGGTTGGCTGAGTTGCAGGACATATGCTAACAAATATGCTAACAGCTTCTTCCCACAAGTTTTTATAGTTTAAACAAAGCCCTTTAATGATCTTACACTTGTATTTGAACTGTTTTTGTTGGTTGGTTTTACCGTAACAATTGTATCTTGTACTTTTTATCTTGTTTTATTGT